>CM069860.1:79686848-79921848 GCA_036172795.1 Pelodytes ibericus | reverse complement strand
TTTTATTACATTTTAAAACTGTTGTAGTAAAAGCATCATAAACATTTACTCAATTCAGAACAGATTTATCAAGGATTTTGCTTAATATGAATATTTTCTGTCAAATTTCTGTGTTCTTTAACAGACAGACCATTTCAGGAATCTGTCTAGTTATTTTTAGGAGCCAGGAAATGAACGTTCTATCGTGTTCAATGGAAAACAATCAAGTTAGGAGTCAGCAATAAGGATTTTTGGAGCCGTGGTTCACAAAATGAATATTTCTATATAAAAAAAAAAAATGTCCTTGAAACATTCACAGTAATTTCTGTTTTAGCTCACTGATGTAGAGCCATGAATTTTATAGCCATATAAGCAGTGCCATTTTATTTTCTGCCTTGCTACTTAGGTATTCAGATTGAGTTCTTGAACTACTAGTCATTCGGTGTTTTCGTTAGAATGCCTGGATTTTCAAACAAATGTATTTTCTATATTTTCTATGCACTTGTGTGCAGAGATATTTTGTCAATTATGTGAGATATGTATTATCACAACATCCATAAAATGGCTTCCCATTATAAAATACGCCCTGTGTATGTGTGGAATCAGTGAGGACTGCAGATCTGCAAAATCACACTGCTAGAACACTCTAGAAAGGCGGGGAAAGCAATACGGCAGCTGGCTGCAGGAAAATCCAGCACTACTCAGATGCTTTTTGACGCAAACAAACAATTTTTTTTTTTTTCTTACTCATTTCAATATTTACATCTGAAGGTACCTATAAATCACCCATAAGATATCCATTGCAAAATAGCTTTGAACAGCATTAAACAATGGCAAATTATCTGCAAAGAACAAAAGAAAAGTCCAGTTCCGAGTGCAGTAGTGTTTCAATTCCTGTTCTCATCTGGTATTTTTTCCCCCTCTAGTCTCTCATTTAGCATTCAGTTGCCATGGTGATTTGCAGATACCAAGCTAGCATTTGTTATGAATCTGTGGCAGCCACTAAAGATTTTAGAAAAGACGCCGTTTCCTCATTTTGCTCTAGATCCTAGATAGATTGTTAAGTAAGGTGGCGAAGCATATAAAAAAGGACATTTAATTACACAGGTTTAGACAAAGGGCTGTTCAACAGTAAGTTGGTTACAGAAGTGTGTGGTTTTCTTTATTTTCTCCCTGCTTTTTGTCTTTTTTTGAGTTACACTAGCCAGCACAATTACTCAACTGTGAATGTATACCTTGTGATAGGAGCCCAGTTCTTGATTAATATTGAGGTCTGTATTGCAGTGTAGAAAATGTATCAGTATTTAACAGTTTATTTAAAAAAAATACAGAAAAACAATTTTGGGAAAATATGCTATAATTTGAAGTGCTAAACATAAACATTCTAAAGTAAACAGAGTTCTCTCTAATTCTGTATAATAGTCTCCCAGATCTCAGAGGACATTTGAATTCAGCTTTCAATGGATATTAAACGTTCAATAACCTCCTTTATGTGTGCCTTACTCCATGTGTCGCCTCTATACAGCTCCAGTGACTGCAATAAAATAGAACTGTTTTGACGCTTATCACATATCCCCAGTGTCACATTACCATTCTTGCCTTTCCTTGGCCTTCCTTCCCACTTCCTCTTGCCTAATGCTCTTTTCCTGATTTAAGCAACTATTCTCTTATTTTCCCCCAAATTAGCCTATATTATGAAGGCCCTCACTTGGCACACCTCATAACCAGTACATATCTCTACTATATAATAATGTGAAAACTGTTTCTCTAGCTAAACAAATGTTCTGTATTTAATACAATGATGTGATTTGTCAGAACTATGGCATTCTCTTGCTGCTAGTGCTACAGTTACTCATTTCCCTCCTTAGAGAGCTAATACTGGAAAGATTCAAGTTTATTATTTTTCTTCCCAACAGCCCCTGTAATGTTGCTGAGAAAAACTGATGTTTTTGGTTATGAGCACATGGATGAGTCATTTGGAGTGAATATTTTGGTTTTTGTTCATGGTTAGTTGTTCACTAACTTTGTTAAAATGGTTTGGCATGCTCCATATGATATTTTACAAATATTTCATCCAGTGAAACCTTTCAAGATTTCCCAGTACATATATTATGAATAAGTGTGTTGCAGTCAAGAGATTTTTAATAAAAAAAACTGCTTAACCCCACTTGAAAAGGTTGCTATGCCAAGAATAAACACGCAAACAAATACACGGCTTAACGCTGGTTTGAGGGATCCTGTATTTAGTGGAGGCATTAGTTTCCTCTTCCACATTATCAAAACAAATATAGCTAGTTTTATATATGTTTTTATATCATATACATTTCCCAGAATGCCATATGGATGTGATTCTGAACATACGTTGTTTGGTTATAACAATAGCCAATTTTCCTTCATGTATTAAATAAGATTCCAATTAGTCTGAGTTTGAGCAGAATTTCTTTTTTGAGACAAAAGGCTATGCACTGTGGCATATTTTTTGGTTGTACTTCAGTTCCAAATAATGAAATACAGCAAAGAATTTCTTTTGACTCCAGACTTAAAAAAAAAAAAAAAAAGTCAGTCTTTCCTGGAAATCTCATGATTTAGTGTAAACCCAAAAATCTATGCCATGTTAACTTCCTGACTTGAATGATCAAGGAAATAGCAGTGTTACTCACTTGGATTAGTCAGTGGTAATAAGAGAATGGAGAGCTAGTGTGTTCATTTTTGTTTATCATGAAGTCATCCTAAAAAGACATTTGGATGACCCTTAACCCCTTAGTGACAAGACATTTTCACCTTGACTTTCCCTTGGTGACAATGGCTGTTTTGACATTTCTAGGGTGTTTGTGTTTAGCTGTCATTTTTTTCTTTCTCACATACAGTACCCACACAAATTATATGTTGTTTTTATCGTCATAAGAAGGGCTTTCATTAGATACCATAATGTTCATCATATCTTATAATTTACTACAAAAAAGTCATAAAATATGATGAAAATTTTTTAAAAAACCACTTTTTCTAACTTTGGCCTAAAATATAATTTACACAAATAAAATCATTAAAAAATACCCCGTGTAAATAGTTTCTAAATGTTGTCCCGAGTTCAAAAATATGCATGTTTCCGTATTTTTTTGCGAGTTATGGGGTAAAAACCAAAAACAGTGTTTTTTGTTTTTTTCCTATATCGACCTTTTGACCCCAACCCGAACCCAAAATGTAACCCTAACACTAAATTTAACCCCAACTCTAATCCTTATTATATCCCTTAATATTTTTTAATTTAATTTTAACCCTATCCCTTATGCTAAAAATTATTTAATTTTAACCCTATAGGCTAATATAGCTAAATAACCTGTTTTTAATTAATTAAATATGTATTTTAAATATTTTCCATTGCAATGCTACTTAACTACCACTAGGGGCAGTCAAGTAGCATATTCAGAGCGACGGAAGTGAAGTTACTTTCACTTCCAAAGCTCAGACCGGCAGAGGGCTTAGCCATATTGACGGAGCAGCATGCTCCCCCTCCGTGGGGCGATCGTGGGTGCTCCAAAACAGAAATTTCAGTGCTGGCTATTGCCTCGACATCGAGGCAATAGACCAGCACCGTTAAAGCGATTTTCGCGATCGTTCACCGCAGGATGTGCCAGGCACGTCCTTTTGTCGTTAAGGGAGTTTCTCCCAGGACGTGCCTGGCACGTCCTTTGTCACGAAGGTGTTAATATTCCTGTTCAAAACTGCTATGTTGCCATGGCAAGGTGTTGATTTATTGTAGAATATATCACTGAACTTCCTAAAGTAAATGGCATACGTCTAGAACTTTAAAGGGAAGCTACAAGTTAAAAAAGATAATCTAAAGAGGAATGCAGGTCTCTCCCTTCTCCATTTCTTCTGATGTTCCATGTTTTGAGCATTTAAAAATAAACTAAAACACCTAAACCCAACCATGGCCATGAAAGTATGACCTAACTTTATATATTTGTTTATAATAGTTGTCCAAATTTCTTGTCATGATCCGTAGGAAGAAAATGTTGAGGTGAAAAAAACACTTAAATTACGTGACTGTGTCACTATTCTAGTTTTGTTGAAGTGCAAGTGTGTATCAAATTATGTATTTGAGAAATTATCTTGGAAAGACAGAATTTGATACCACTTGGCACATCTGATCACTATCTAATAAGTACAGTCTATTGTAGTTGTTAGTTTCTTCTCAAAATATCCACATGTCTGCATCTGTATGCATCCTGGATTTTCAAGAATTTCTGACTCGACTCTTCCTCTCTAATTCAAAAAAATGTAATTAAACTTAAGACATGATCGCAATCTGCCTTAAAAAATTAACGCATGAACTGCAAAGCAAATCATTGCACACGGTTAGTGATTTTCACTAAATACAAGCATGGAAAAACTACATTTATTTATAAAAATATAGAAAAGGGATTAACAAATACAACTTTCTCCACCAAAGTCCGAACTAGGGTCCTCATTCATAAGAAATTCTTCTGAATGGGGACCCCATTCATAAGAATTTCTTATGAATGGGGGACTCTAGTTCGGTTTATAGAAAGCCAATAGTATTACATGTATTCTATAAGCCGAAAGTCTATAAACCGAAGGTCGTTCTGTTTAAAGACTTTTGGTTTATAGCCGAACCTCGAACTCCAACACGGACATACAGTGAAATGTCTGGGTTCGGGTTCATGGCACGGACACCGTAATGTCTGGTACGAACCCGAACAGTGCGGTTCGGGTACGCTCAACACTAGTTCTAACCAATGAATACTTTTTATTATATCTTGTGATATAGTGTAATACAGTGTTAAATGCTGATGTTTTGACAGCAGCCTACTTATGCTTGAATATGTTTTATACACGGGAAGAGTGCATACTTTAATGTATTATTTTCATGGAGAGATTTTCATTGTGTGTTGACATTTGTCAGTAGCTTTTTTTTTTTCTTTTTTCCAATATTCTTTTTTTGCTTTGCGATTATGTGTCCTGTATCTGAGCACCCAAACAGTCATAGAATCACTACTGTGTTTCGATGGATGTTTTTACTTTTATCATATCTCATTCTAGATCAATGAATTGGTGGACGCCCGCGATGTAACTATTGGAGCGTGGTTTGAAGCTCACGTGGAAAATGTAACGCGAGCCAAAGGACACAAAAATGGCAAAGCTCAGCTGAAAGGTGGTAACTCTTACAAAGGGACAAATGGTCTTCTAGATGTACCTTCTACATCTTACTGTGGAGAAATTCTGGAGAATGATGATGATGTAGTTTACCATATCAAGTATGACGAGTAAGTGTCTTCAATCAAAATAGCCCCTGTCTCTGTGCTCAGTATGCTCAGAAAGGAATTCTGTAGTAAAAAGTGACATATGGTTTTTTTTTTTTTTTAAAAAGAGAAAAAAGTAGGTGTTTGCATAGAGTCTACTGTATTTCATGAGTGCTGAGAGGCTAAAATATATCTTATTGATGAAAATGATCAGTTATCCAAAATGCTCCCAAGCATTATGGGTAAGGGATATTCAACCATTAAATGGGATTTAAAAATAAATCGCCTGTTGCAGGGGGAATTCAAACCTTATTGATGAAAGTGGTGAGAGGTGATAGAAGGTGGGGGGAAATATATAAAAGGCTGGAGCTTACACAGGGTAGAAAAGAGTTTCAGGCAAGTGGCAAAGCTTTTATATATACATTTTGTATCCTGTGCACATTTTGCATTTTAGTTGTTTATTCTAGACAGAGCGTTTCAAGAGCAGCACTGGCAGATTAATCGCAATATCCTTTATTGCACTGATAGGATTTATATTGGACTTGAAGGTTATTGTGAACAGTTATTTTCCCCAAAGGGACTTCCCAGCACCCTTGGTTGTTTTAAATTAAATAATCAAAAGTATGATCCAGTAGCACCAACTGTATAGCGCTGGTTCTGTGTATTCCAGTATTTGCAATTTTTTTACATTTTTTATTCTTAACATTTTTGTTTGAAGTTTTCCATTAATTTATTTTGTATGCTCATTTGTTACTTATTTTTAGTGATCCCCAAATGTTAGGTACCAGTAGCAAAATTGTACAAGCTATATCTGCCATACACACATATCTATGCCAACCAACCCTTTACATTTTTTTGTATGAATTGTACCATTGTTGCCAGCGATAAAAGTCTTTTGAATATTATTAATATAACTGAAGCAACTGCAACAATAGGTTTCCATGGTTATGAGCCGAAATTTCAAAGTTTGAAAATTTTCCATTGCAATGAACTCCATGGTTATGAGCCGAAATTTCAAAGTTTGATATTCAATATCCCACAGCCAAATAACACAGCAACAACTCCTTCAATGGCAACAATGTTTTTAAAAGATGCAGATTTCTTGCGGTTGGTTATGATAATACAGATAATTAAGTCTTTGTGCTCTTGTACTATGCAGTGATATATGCTGGATTACATGCCGACAGTATCTACATCTGGTTCTTCTCCAAATTTATACCCCAATGTTTTTTTTTTTAATGGAGGGATTAATATTTCTAGATTTCTATAAAGTGTTATCCTTGACAATCAGTTGGACCATTATGTATTATACTCGACAGTTCAAAAGTTTGGGGTCACACAGATTTTCTTCCAAAAACAAAGAAATGTCTAATTTTGTCCATTAAAATAACCTGAAATGGATCAGAAATAGTAGACAGTGTTAACGTCTTAAATGACTGATGTAGCCAGAAATTGCAGTTTTGTAAATGGAGTATCTACATAGGCTTACAGAGGCCCATTATCCGTAACCATTACTTCTCTGTTGCAATGGCACGTTGTGTTGGCTAATCTGAAGTCATCACTTTAAAAGTCAGTGTCTTAACATACATCAATAAATAGGAAATACAGTTTTCATGGAAAACAAGGAAATTCAAAAGTGACCCCAAACTTTTGAATTGTGGTGTATAAACAATATACAGAACAAAGCACATCAAGCATACACCATATACATTCGCCATTCTCATGTGTTTGCATCTTGCACATCATTTTATATACCCATGTGTAAAAGATTTATTAAACTGCACCCTTATTTTACAAAACTGAAATGGTGTCACTTTAAGGAAAAACCTAGGTATGTTCCTATTTCTGAATATATATGCGCTTCTGTCCTTCATACGTTATTCATTTATAGCATTATTAGAACTTGACACCTGATTTAATATTTCAGGAGATGCTCCTGACTACATAGCACTGAAATTGCAATTCTAAAATGAAGGTGCCTTGGTAGTTTTTCAAATTTGAAGGCCTCTGGTATAGAGAGTGATGAACTCATGAAATTGCATTTAAGGCATGGCATTATCTGCGACGTTCTATTGTTTAAGGTGGCCTTGCAAAATTGGAGATCTCTCTTATAGCTGCCACTTATATTATGATACATTAGTTGCCATGTGTCCAATCACATATCCCTGCATCCCAAACCTAAAGAGGGATTAAACCCTCCCGATGATCTTTTAATCAGACCAAAAGGTAACTTTTTTCTAAGTAAAATAGCTTTGTAAGAAGCTACACACTGTTCAGAAGACATTCCCCTTTTATTTGGAACTATTTGTGATCTGCCAGTGCTGATGGGCTTATGGTGTCTGTAACGCCAAACATATCTTCACCAGGAGAGCAGATACTGTCCTCTTTTGCTTTTGGCGATGTACCATGTCCACACACCAATAATGGAGAAAGATGGTCATAACTTGCTTCATGATATGGAAGCCCCATAAGGGTGCACAGTCAATGCACCATTCAAATTACACTTTTAATGAGGCAGAATTGTCTTCTAAAAAAAAGATTGTGGCTTATTCCCTCATTGACCCGCTTCATGACCATGCTTTGTGAAAGTGTTTGGTCATTCTGGATGACTGTTTACACTTCTGTAATTTGTGTTTAGCTGGAATTATTTTCTCATTATTTGTACCCACACAAATAATATATTGCTTTTTTTCAGGGGAAAAGCTTTCTTTGCATACTATTATTCTGATCAGCTCTTAGAATTTTTCTATTAAAAAAAAAAATGCTTTTACATGAAAGATATATTTTACACAATTAACTTTATAAATAGATTCTAAAGTCCTGAGTTGAGAAATTCCCCATTTTGACAAGGTTTTTCTGCTGTCATTTACAGGACACTCCCACCAAAAAATGAAAATGATTTTTTTTTTGTGTGTATTGATTTCAGATATGTCTTTTGTTTTTGTTATGTGACTGTATTTAATAAAATATGTAACTAAACGTGTGACTAGGTGCCGCCGTTAAGTGAAATAGTGTTTTTGGGTGCCACCGCCCTAGACACTTTATAGAACTAGTATCTCACTTTGGGGCTGGGGACACAGAATGCAGTCTATAAGTCTGAATTCTGACCATAGACTTGCATTGAATAGGAGGGTAATGTAACTATTATATCACAAGGGGGCGGGGGGCTTATGATCCAGTTTGACCGGGTTAATCTCCTCTTTGTTATGGAAAGCAGTTAAAAAAAGTTGTATACAGCCACCTAGTCCTGCCCACTATGATACACAGAAGCCAGTAAGAGAGCAGGGGTGTATCTTATGACATCATCATGCAGGCTTTGGCAACCGTTGTAAAGTGAGACTGGCTGGAAGATTTTGGATGATGTTGCATTATGGGAAATATTCACAAAATGGAGGCAGGAGGTAATCGCCTAATCCCCCCCCCCCCCCCTTAATTATGCAATTAATTTGATCATAAAAAAATCATGGCATATGATATGTGCTTGTTTTATATAACCAGGTTATCTAGTTACATCTTCCCTTTAATGGCAAGTAGCACACTGCTTTTTTCTAAGACATTTTCCCCCAAACATTACCATTAGTGACATTGTAATCCTAACCATGTCTGTAACTCTGACGAGATTTATTTTTTTTTTAAAGTTTTTTTTTTTAATTTTTTTACACAATGTTGATGACTAGAGGCAGTCTAGCAACACTCACTGAACTGGGAAGTGACATATTGGAAAGGCATTATGCCTTTTAGAATGGCGAATGTGTTCTCTCTGGAGAATAATCATATTGTGCCCTGGGTTTGGATTTCAATGTTGCTGAATGCCTCGATTTACAGAGGCATTGCAGCAACACCAGCTGAGCTAAGAAAGCATTACCTGATGGTTTCTAGGCTCCTACTATTGCATGATCTTCCAGTCATGAAATTTGTCATTATTTAAATTTAGTACATCAAATGTTGCAAAGGGGTAAACCAAGACAAGCCTCCTTATTCATTTAGATTGTGGGTGATATCTGCTGGACACAAATTGTACATATGTAACACTGTCATACCTTTTATGGAACAAAGTTTATTTTCAAAAAAGTTAGATCTTCTTAGCAATTTGTAACCGTTTTCACAGGTAAATTTAATAACAGACACTCTACATCTACATCTTCATTTTTGTTTCAGTTACCCAGAAAATGGAATTGTGGAAATGGATTCATCTAACCTGCGGCCCAGAGCAAGAACTACATTGAAGTGGAATGATCTCAAAGTGGGTGATGCTATAATGGTGAACTATAACATGGAGACCCCAGAGGAACGGGGTTTTTGGTTTGATGCAGAAATTACAAACCTGAAGGAGAATTCAAGAACTAACAAAGAAATTTTTGCAAAGCTGTTATTAAGGTAAGCGATGGCATACTTTGCATAAAACCTGGTTATTTTGTTTATTTTAGACCATGTATTCTAGATTGATTGAGCAACCTGTAGACTGTTAAACATGCAACGTAAGTTGGAGATGTGCGCCAATTTTGAGGGGAAAGAGAAAGGTGCAAGTCCTCTTCCTGTAGAGGACTGAGCCCTGTCAAAGTTTTCAGGCTAGAAAAGTTTAAAGTTGCTTTCAGTTTGTAGCAGACTGTTACAAACTGAAGCAACTTTATACCAGCGTGCCACGCCACTGAAGCGCAATCGGCTAATTTCTAGCCTGAAAACTTTTGACAGGGCTCAGTCCTCTACAGGAAGTATGTCAGTTTTGGACTTAAACTCTTAAAAACTCTTCTCAGCATGTGACCAATGCCTTTTTTTTTTTGCATATTCCTTACTGTACGGTCACAAATGGTTACATGCAATCCATCCTTCACTACTCCTATTTATATAAATGAAAAATCAAACTTTCTTCACTCTCCTGTTCAAGCAGTAGCTAGTTCACAGGGACCCTCTGCGGAAGCCACAGCAAAAGATGTTGGTACTTCCACGCTAAGTTTGCAATATCTTCTTGGCGTAGCCTTGATTTTTAGTCATTACTTTTTATCATTTGTGTATGTTGTTTAATTAAATTGTACATTTACATACCTATTCATTCTTCAAGAGCTTGCACCATTATTATTTCACTTCATAAAATCAAATGTGGCTACAAAATTTAGAATATTGCACTTAAACAAGGATTGTCAAACTGTGGCTCTTCAGCTGCTGTGGACTACATCTCCCATAAAACTGTCAGCTAAGTTGCTGGCAGGTGAGAATGGGAAATGTCATTTTCCAACAGCGGGTCTTCGTGTTCACTTGCTCACCCCCAGCTGGAAATTCAAGCAGGCCCAATGGGGCAGCTGCAAGGGAGGGAGAAGCATTAGGCTGTTCAGGACATGTAAACTAGACATAGAGAACAGAAAAATACCTGACAGGCAGGGTAGTGCAGCTTTTATTTAATTCTATGCACCCCTTTGGTCTTCTCTCTCTCTTGAGCTGGTGTTACTACACATGCAAGACTATTACTCCAGCTGAGTAAGTGTATTGCTCCAGCATAGGGTTAATTCATTCTCCAGCTGTTTTAGACTACATTTCATATGACTCCCAGCCAGTCTGTTGTGCTAAACATCATGGGAAAGTGAGTACTTAACAATTGGAGTACCAAAGAACAGCTTTTGTAACACTTCTAATGATGTTCAGCCAACCACAACCACATACAGCATCGATCTAAAATGAGATAACCGCACCTGGAGGCCAAAGGTTGTTCACCATTGCTGAATAACTACCAATTTTCCTATTTTGAATCCAAGCCTTTATACATCCCTTTACAACCCTCAAACTGGCCTCCTTTTTGGAATACCTCCGAATGTTTGTTGTGCTTCACAGAGCCACACAAAACTATACAACATTAACTTTTGTTTATTACAGCTCCCATGATGTTGAGTATAGCTTGATGATTAAAATGGGAATAGTACTGTGGTGGGGCTGTAGGAGAGCCTACAGTAGGCCCATCTCAATTCCCTGCAATTCTCTTACATTAATAAAGCCCTATATTTTGTTGAATGCATCTACAATATTATTCAGCCAGCCGTATTGTTAGCTGAACTTCATGGGTATTGTAGTTATACGCTTTATAGACTAGGGTAGTTGTGGCTAATCTTTACCTCCCCAGTTATTGTATACTGAAATTCTCATGTTGCATAGATACATGCTGGTCTGGTAACTACTACTACTACCACAGTCATATGGTATGAACATACATGCTATATAATGTTGTTTTAGTTAAATAAAATAATTTTAAGTAGTTCTCCAAATATGAGTGATTAACCTAAATTCAGTTCTCATATAGCTGTTTTACTAATCTGACCAGTTATTTTAAATATCTTCATCTGGTTGCAGATATTTATAAATATAACTACCGGGGAGAATGAGTCTTTACATTTAAAAATCATGATTACTGACTAGTTGTCTAAATGATGATTTTAAATCAAATCCACCCTGTATGGAAGTGACTTCAGAAGCAATGCACTGGTGACTTTAACATGGCTGACCACAAATCCAGTCACAAATAGAATGGTGCAGAACAAGAAGAAGCCAAACCGACGTGGTGTAAAATTAAAGGAATTTGCCTGGTTGCATCTAGTCAGACAATTTTGCAACCAGAGCATGCATTGTGTGTGTGTGTGTCTATGTATACAAATATAGTATGTGTTTATTTCCCCACTACTTTAATATGCACTGAAAGCTTCCTTTAGTAAAGGAGATTTCACCCACAACAACATATTTTAGACAGAAAAAGATCATGCGATATGCCCAGAAAGAGTTGCATGAAAGAGGCAAATAAATATTCCCTTCACGAATTCTGCTATTATCCCTCAGCCGAACCCACATCTACAGCTAGGCAGTTCCCTGCATAAACCAAGCCTCCCCCAGTCCATGTTGCTATAGCTACTGGGATAAGATTGATTAAAACTTTTTGGGCGGCTGATTCCTCCCTGCTACTTTAGCTACTGGGTTAGCAGTTTGTGGGCTGCATCTTACAGGCTGATTTACAAACTTTACATTAAAGGACAAATAAACTTTTTCAACACAAAGTCAATAATTGACTTACTTAAACTTATTTTTTTGGGGGGGGGAGGGGGAGGGGAATTATTTTATACTTTATTTCATTCATAGAGTCTCCAGTCCCTGCTTGGGACTCTATGAATGTTAACAAAAAAGGGGGGTGGGTGCTACAATGCCTGAGAACAAACAGTACTGCAATAGTCTGTCCTGTAGGATAATACCTACTCGGGAGAGCAACTCCATTTTTTGCCTGCTTACACCATTGCAGAGGAACCACTCTATTAGCATATCAGACTGATCCCACCCATAAGGGCAGTCCAGACCCAAAATGCATGGCTAGTACCCTCTACACAAGGAACACAGCAAACCACAGACGTACGTTTTGGCCTACAATGGCCTCGTCATTGTGGTATGGCTGATGATCCTCTAGGTGCAACTCTATGAATGTTACATCCGAATTGCAATGCGAACAATTGCCAACTGTATTAGCGCGCAAGCGCTATTGAGGCTTCCTCCACCGCAGAATCATGGGAAATGTAGTTCCCATTGATTCTGCATTAATGTAAAAGATTAAACCGTGCATGCTTGCGCAACCTTACGATTGCATTCCCGAGACAGACTGTGTCAAAAAAGCAATTCAGATGCCACATTCGGCCCCTTGGTTCATTTGTAATATTGGACCCTGTATACTTAAGGTCCGAAAACCTTCTTATTTTGTCACTGCGTTTATCTCTGGTTTATCAATTCACTTTTTGTTATTGCATTCCTAAAGTAACAATGTACCTTTGCTAATTTCCTGGTATGCTTTTTTTTAAATTTCCTTTCTTCTTGATTTTTTTTTTTAATAATGTGGTTTAATGCTATTAAAATTTTATTGTGTGCATAGCATCTGCCAAATTATTCCATGAAGTACTACCATAGAAATTAAATGGTGCTCCGTTTTAGCAATTGGTTCCTAAAGTCTGCAAATGTTTGCCAAGCCTTCTGCCGAATCATTTGGGGTTGAGCTTATTTTTGTATTCTGATATTATGAACTTTGATACCATGTATGGGCATTGTTGCAATAATGTGTTGATATATTTGTTTTAAATAACATTTTGCCAATTTTATATCTGTAATAACAATTCCAGCTAGGATGAGCATCTTATCCACGGCTATTGCTTGCGTGAGGCATGCTTGACCCGCCCACATGCCAGTGGGAAAAGTAGAGAGAGCTGTTGCTCGACTGGTTCACGGCTACCAGAGTGCAGCTCCATCAACTGGCAAAAACAAAGACTTTACAGCGCAGTAGCTTTTGAATGGTGCACAATAGAAGCAATGTTCAAAAGGCAGTTTTATTCTGGCAGACATTTTTAGTCCCTCTTTAAATAACACTGTTTTAGACCTTTTTAGTTTGGTATTGGCCTGTTCACCATCTTCTATATCTTAAAAAAAACAAGGCTAGAAATATTTTCTGTTTTGACATTTTAATAAAACGAGACAATATGTAAAAAACAAATGAACTGCATATCTAGATTTATTAATGCAGGCTAGCAGTGGTCTGTTTTCATTTGCTGTCGCCTGAAGCAATAATGTGTATAAGACATAGTGTATGCACCGCATAATAATCGCCATCCACTTTTCAGACGTCACATTTTTCCCCTCGTTTTCCTGTGTGGGAGTTGAATTTCTTCATGCTACGTGGAAATCTGGATTTGGTGGTTACGGAGGTCATGTGTTTCGCTTGCTGGCTTTTGTTCAGGATATGTTAGAAATTGTCAGCAGTAAGATATAATGAGATGCAGTTTGCTAGTTAAGTTTGGGCGTGCTAAGCACCTAGGACCACAGCGATTTTGGATATTCAGAGAGTACACTAACCACAGAATATGGAAAGATTCCATTAGAAATAAGTCTGTGTTTAAGGTTACTGACACCAAGCTACAAATAGGGAGTCTACTTCTTATTTTTGTGTGTGTGCAGTAATCAGGTGATCGTTTCATTTACAAATGTGTTGATTACGAAGTGCAGGCTATTATCTAAACGTCAAGCTCTGCGGTGCAAGTTCTTTTCACTCACACCACATCTCGTCATGTATTAGGTGCGAGTTGCTACAATTGGCTGTGAGTCAGTTGCAAAAAAAACAACTGTAACTTGCAGTTAACTAGGAGATCACTGTTCTCGTGCCTAGATAACTCATGATTAGAGTATCTTGTGGCAAGATTTTTCTATAATGCACTGATTTATATGCTCACACCAATCAAAAAATAGGGTTGTGCATGTAGACACAAAAATAGCCCAAAGTGTTCTGCTGTAGCCACAATACATAGAAATATCAGCGCACATCCAAAAATTGCTTATTTTCTTCTTCTTCTTTTTTAAAAGCACATATCTAAGATGAAAAAGTTGGAGCTTTAGTCGCACCATATGACCATATCATGCTTAGCCCACCACTCTGTCAAAGTACTGCAGTATAGGTGGGCCCTAACTCTATAGTTTACTTACATGGAACTCAGTCTCAAATTATTTAAATTGGACACAAAATCCTCTACAATTTATACAGATATAGTTTGACTATATGACGTATCATGCTTAGCCCATCACCCAGTAAAAAATAACTTGTGCTATAGATCTAGGTTTTTTTTTACAGGTTTCTCCTAAACAAATTGGTCAGGAATTTCCAATATTGGCAATATAATGTGCATCAAAAATGTGTTATGTGGCTTTAATACATTCTGTATCTTGTTTTGTGTGGATATTTGCGGGGATTTGACAGCTATGTGCTGATCCCTTGTTTTATCCTGTGTGATAATTAGTACTGCCAACATCCTTCCTTGCTCAGACTCCTTTTCACTGAGGTCACTGCTCCCATCCTCTAAAAGCCACACTTTGTGGCTGCCCCTGAACCCACCTCTTTGTGTTCCCAAGGGATGCCTCCAGAGCACTGTGTCACCCAATGCTACTAGGTATGTTAAATATAGGTTCTAGTTTGTGGTGTGTCTTTTTCATGTTATTGATTTATTATGTATATGTTTTGTATATTTTACAGATCAAGCTTCATGTTTACACTTGTTTAACCTAGAAAAACAGTTTTTAATATAACTGTAATGTTTTTGTTTTAGTGGCAAAGAAGATGCAATAAATGATTGCAAGATTATTTTTCCAGAAGAAATGTACAAAATTGAAAAACCTGGTGCTTACCCTCTGTCATCGGGAGATGGAGAATTTAAAAGTGAGTATTCTTGTTCTTTAATTTCAATTCTGAAATACTTTGGGATATATTTCTTAGAGGACAATGACACTTTTTCCACTCATGCTTCTATCTTAGAATGTAGTGCCCCTTGTATGAGGATAAACTGACACGTACTTTTGAGTTTATCTTCATACCAGGGAAATATGGCAGCTGCCGGTCAGAAGGCAGCCCGGTCTGGTCAGCGACTGTCTCTCTCTCTGCTAGTACAGCTATAGACAATGGTTTTCAAAAGGGGCTAAGTTGATTCCAATGTTTCCATCACAGAAAAGCTTTTTACAATACATCAGGCTTGTTAACAAGTATTTGTCTTGCAGGGAAGAGTGGGCCGGAATGTAAGCATTGCAAGGCTGACCCAGAAACTGAATGCAGGTTCTGTTCTTGTTACCTGTGTGGTGGGAAGCAGGATGCCCACATGCAGCTTCTATGTGATGAATGCAATATGGCCTACCATATATATTGTCTGAATCCCCCATTAGCCAAGATACCAGAAGATGAAGACTGGTAACTACACACTGCAAAATGTATATGGAGATGCAAATATAAATATGTTGTTGTATTACATATTATTAAAGTGTGATTAAGCAAAGTTTTGACCAGGCAGAAGACTGCGTCTGTCTGATAAACACACTTTTATCTCAAAAGACAGTTTTAAAATCTGAAGTCAATACATCTAATGCCTGCGCTAACATAACAGAATGACTGGTTCTGAACTGAACGCAGAGGGGGAAGCACCCAAGCCTTTGTTTTCCATTTGACTTCTACAATATAATTACAATTTAGTTCTTCAAGCATGGTGGGAAACGTGCTTTAGTCTTGTCAGGATTAGTTACCTTGCAATCTTGTACAAAAGTGATGCCCTCCCGAGTAGGTACCATCCTATAAGACATGGGTGTCCAAGTTTTTTTTATATATACATATATATTTGTTTTTTTATATATATATATATATATATGTATATATATATATATATATACACACACCACACACACACACACACACACACATACAGTAATGTGCAGCATGCACATGTGTGTATCAGACTCGGCAGCAATAAAACTCAGTAAAATAAAAAAAAACACTATACATTAAATACACACACAGTCACATGTACACACAGCCAAAAATACAGAAAGTCGCACCTAGGCAAACTGTCACACTTGCGTACACACAGTACTAGCCCAACCACACAATTGTTTTTTTTTTTTTTAAGGGGGCATTGAGGTTCAGACTGCTCCTCTGCTTTTCAGTGTGTAAAGTACATGCTGCTGGTGCGCTTCTCCCCTCCCTCTGACCCTTTCACTGATCTCACGCACAGGTTAGAGGAGGTGTTACGCATACTAGACTCTGAGGAGCTATGTGTTTCGTTCCCCGATGCTCCTTCCTGTTCAGCCAGCAGCTGGAGGTGCAGCTACCTCTGCAGAGCTCAAGCGGTGCCACACTTTGATGCCCGGCGTGCCGTATGTTGCACGCCCCTGCTATAGGACATGAATATTGTTGTGCTGTCTTTTCTTTTTCTCTCCATGAGTTATCAGGTTTTGGCCAAATGGTAATGGATCCCTGGCTTAATATTTTTTGGTTTGGCCCCTCTCTACCTAAGTCATATCACACAGACTTTTTAAAAGGCATACAAAAATGTGGGATCTCCGGTTTAGTATCCTCTGGTGTCATTTCCATTGCCTACGCAGAAAGGTGGTCTACATCGAAATGCCAGGCATGAGACCTCCAGCAACTATTATATATCGGCTTTATTCTATTGATGTTAAACAATAAATGTGGCTGCATGAAATATTAAGTGTTCTTTAATATATTTCTTTCTTTAGGTATTGTCCATCGTGTAAAAATGATTCTACAGAAGTGGTGAAGGCCGGAGAAAAACTCAAGCAAAGTAAAAAGAAAGCAAAGATGCCGTCAGCTAGCACAGAGAGCCAGAGGGATTGGGGCAAAGTATGTGAATGTTTGGTTACCTGCTGCAAGTCCATCTGCTTTGTACTATAATTCTAAGACTGTGTGGACTCTACCATTTCCAGAGATTTAGCCAGTGTTTTGTGGAATCTGTTTCTTTTGTGAACTAATGTGGAATGTTTAATCGGTTTAAATAGCTTGGATTGTACAAGAAGCTATCTGCAGCTTTTCACTTATTGAGCACAATGAACTACTTATTCATAGCTGTGGTGCATAGAACTTGGGTGGAATACATTGCTGAATCAGAGCACAGTTACAAAATGTTTATTCTTTGTAACGGTCTAGTTGTGTTCTTTTAAGTTCATTGGCAGCCACTCCACTTGCTGGGATTACAAAACGAAAATGTTTGTATTGACTCTTAAGTTTCCAGTGATCATCAGAAAATTGTAGCATTTTTCTTTATGGATGTCTTGCTTATTTATTCTGTATAAACGGAATTGGAGGTGTAGAATGCATTTGAATATCATGTTGCTGTCTTGTGGCTGTGTATCCAACATGTCTATAAACAGTAAGAAAGTAACATTATTTTGGTTATTAAAAGTCTAGTACAACACTATTTTTTTTTTTTTTTTATGACAGTCTACATTTTTTTGCTCAGGAGGGATTCCTCGCCTAAGGATTTACCTAAACTTAAAGCTGCATACACCTGTCAGACGATTTGGTTACGTTTGGTGGGTCATAACAAATAAATACATATGACACTCGTACAATTTATTACGATTATCTCTGGATACTAATAGTGTAGCACCTTTTGAAGGGGATGTGTGCTAAACTAAGAAACTTGTTTAGCTTTTAGGAAAGCACTTGCCTTTAACATTTTTGTTTTTGCATGCATATTTATTTTCCATAATTTAGCATGCAGGAAAATATGGCATGCCCAGGACTTCCCTTATTGAAAGTAATGCAAATAGCAGTGGTTTCATCATGCACAGTGCACACGGCATCACACACATTCAATGCATCTCCATGCTTCTCTGTGGCGCGGATGTGTGACGTCAGTGTCATGTAACTTGGGCAGACTAGATAGGCTGAATGGTTCTTATGTGCCGACACATTCAATGTTTCATGTGCATTGGGCATTCCAATACATCTTAATATGGGCTTGTAGTGTGACGCTTGATTTCTTAAAAAATCGATCTGTAGGAGAAAGCCTTCAGTAAGTTTTCATGTTAAGTGTGACAAAAAATAAAAATATGTTTAGAATACAAAGTACAATGCATTTCTGATACTAAAAGCACTGTGATTGAAGTACACTCTAGAAAGCATGTCAAGGAAGCAAAATGCAGATCTTGGATTGTTCTGTGTGCATTTCTTTTCTAGGTCTGTAATCCACTGATAAACTCATATGCCAATGCTGGCTCACAGCTGTTTTGGCCTGTGATGCTCAGGCAGCAAATTAGCTGGAAAGCACAACAGCAGGTGCATCAAAATGATGGCATTATTGGCTTATGTACAGGTGGTAAAAAGGCTGTAGCTTCCAAATCAAATACATACCTTGGATTTATTTAAATCTATATGCACAGAGTGTCACCCCCTGGATTTCCTCCAATACCATGCCAAACAGATTCCTTAGTCATGCCAGCCAGATGGCCCATTTAAATAGGCTATACAGGAGCCCCATAAATTATGCCACATACAGGAGCCTCACAAAATATGCCACACACAGGAGCCCATAATTATGCCACACACAGTAGCCCCGTTAAGATTACCACACCCAGGAGCCCCATAAATATGCCTCACCCAGGAGCCCCATAAATATGCCTCACCCAGGAGCCCCATAAATATGCCTCACCCAGGAGCCCCATAAATATGCCTCACCCAGGAGCCCCATAAATATGCCTCACCCAGGAGCCCCATAAATATGCCTCACCCAGGAGCCCCATAAATATGCCTCACCCAGGAGCCAAATAATTATGCCTCACCCAGGAGCCCCTTAATTATGCCTCACCCAGGAGCCCCTTAATTATGCCTCACCCAGGAGCCCCTTAATTATGCCACACCCAGGAGGCCCTTAATTATGCCACACCCAGGAGCCCCTTAAAGGGACACTAAATGTTTTTTTTTCACTTGTGCTTCTAATATAGAAGCACAAGGGAAATGTCTGTTGTCACTAGTGTGAGGATAAACTGGGTGTACTTTTGATTGTATAAGGCAGTTTATCCTCTGACCCATAATAATGCCACACACGAGCCCTGCGAGGTGACAATTGTACAATTCTAAAACAAAAAAGCCACAGCATCACTTTAACAGGGTAATCCAAACAGAAGAAATGGTTGACATGTGATAATTAAATCCCATTTATTTATCACATGAACGTGCCAGCCATTTCTTCCGTTTGGATTACCCTGTTATTGTAGCTGCAATTTTGAAGATTTGCCATCAGCTAGAGCACCTTTGAAAAGTTCACAGTGGTAACACTCTTACATTAATTTTGTCAGCTTCATGAGCCTGGTATTTTTCTCCATCGTGGGGATTTTTTGTTTTACAGCATCACTTTGCCAATTAAAATAAGCCACTGTCCGGTACGAGTTAAAATGCGACAGTCATTTTGTCATTACCATATGCAACAGCCAGTTGGCTGTTTAAAATATACCACTGTTTGTCAATTAAATATGCCATAGCCAGCTTGCCAATTAATATGCCACAGTAAATTTGCCCATTAATATGACAGTTTTATTTTGCCGTTAATAAGCCACAGACAATTTGCCCAATAATATGCAACCCTCCTCCCCCCCCCCTTCACCAGTGCTCACCTCCTGGCTGCTCCATGTCCCCGGTCCTCTCCTCCATGCAGTCTTCTCTCCTGCATGGAGGAGGGAAATACAGACAGGACATCACCCCCGCAGAGGGTGTCACCCGGTGCGGACCGCACCCCGCTTCTGATGACACTGGCAATGCATCAGTTCACTATGTTTTAAATGCCAGAAAAGTTATGTAGAAACACGACTGTATAACTGACAACGAAACAAACTATACAAGATCGGATAAGTAACTTGCTTTGTTTTGTTTACACCAGGGAATGGCCTGTGTGGGGCGTACTAAAGAATGCACCATTGTCCCGTCCAATCACTATGGACCTATCCCAGGTGTTCCTGTTGGTGCGGCATGGAAGTTTAGAGTGCAGGTATGTTTTTTAAGTATTGTATTTTGTTGCTAAGTGCTAATATTTATCTGTATCTTTCAAAATCATCATCATATAATTAAACCTGATAGTGTACAGTAGTGGAAATTAAATCAGTAGATCGTGTGTGTGTGTGTGTGTGTGTGTGTGTGTGTGTAAATGTGTGTATATATGTAAGTATGTAAATGTGTGTGTGTGTGTGTGTGTATATAACGTTTGCTGTGCATATACTTCTTATTTTAAAATACCACAATACAGCTGCTGTTGCTTTTAGAATGAAAAACAAAACCATAGTGTTTGGAAGCTACACTGCTACTGACAAAAATAATAGCATAGAAATAGTTTTTCTTGTGTCTATCTTAAGATCTCTCAGCCGGTCATCTTTCCTTACTGCAGGATCCAAATGAGAGCCATGAGGTTTAAGTACTTAACGACAGTAGTTAACTAATGGTCATTGATAATACATTTTGGAGCTAGTTGGCATCCCCTATGTCGACTAAGTCTAAAAGTAAAGGCTTTAATTATGAAATATGGAATTGACAAGGGAATTGCAAGATCAAGGCCAAATTTACACTGTATTGTGTAAAGTCCTGTTAGGAAATTTAACATTCATACGTTTCCCCAGTTTAACTGTCTCTGTGACGAGAAGATTTTTTGAAAGTAATTTATAGTATAAAAGTAGCTATTATATCTGCAGTAAAATGTATATTTCAAAAAATAATACACTGGGTTTGAGTGGATTACTGCCGCAGAATCCTCTCTCCATTCCCTTGCTGCAAGACGAAAAGATTATGTTTTTGCACCGTGCTCAACAAATGACTATTTATAGCAATGTGAAACCGTCGATAAGGACATTCTGCTCGGCTTCTTTACACAAACGTACAATAACCAGCAGCATGAAAAATCTCTCATTTTATGTTGAAAAGAAAAATGTTTTAACCCATTCGGTGGTATCATTATGTTCTCCTCCATGTATTTGCAAAACAGCAATGCAGTTTGGGCTTGTGTCCTTAGTGTTCAGGTGCTAGTCAGTAGTCACAAAGAGATTATTCTGCAATGTATAGAAACATAGAAACATAGAAACATAGAATGTGTCGGCAGATAAGAACCATTCGGTCCATCTAGTCTGCCCAAATTTTTTTTTTTGAGTACTTTTATTAGTCCCCCGTTCCCGGTCTTATAGCTAGGATAGCCTTGTGTCTATCCCACGCATGCTTAAAATCCTTGACTGTGTTTACCTCTACCACTTCTGCTGGCAGGCTATTCCATACATCCACTACCCTCTCAGTAAAGTAATACTTCCTGATATTACTTTTAAATCGTTGCCCCTCTAATTTAAGACTATGTCCTCTAGTTGTGGTAGTTTTTCTTCTTTTAAATATACTCTCTTCCTTTACTGTGTTGATTCCCTTTATGTATTTAAATGTTTCTATCATATCCCCCCTGTTACGTCTTTCCTCCAAGCTATACATGTTAAGATGCTTTAACCTTTCCTGGTAAGTTTTATCCTTCAACCCATGAACCAGTTTAGTAGCCCTTCTCTGAACTCTCTCCAAAGTATCCTTCTGGAGATAAGGTCTCCAGTACTGCGTACAATACTCCAAGTGAGGTCTCACCAGTGCTCTGTACAATGGCATGAGCACTTCCCTCTTCCTACTGCTAATACCTCTCCCTATGCAACCAAGCATTCTGCTAGCATTTCCTGCTGCTCTATTGCATTGCCTACCTACCTTCAAGTCCTCTGAAATTATTACTCCTAAATCCCTTTCCTCAGATGTTGAGGTTAGGACTGTACCAAATAGTCTATATTCTGCTTTTGGGTTTTTACGCCCAAGGTGCATAATCTTGCACTTGTCCACATTAAATGCCAGTTGCCACTGCTCTGACCATTTTTCTAGTTTAGCTAAATCATTTGCCATTTGGCTTATCCCTCCATGAATATCAACCCTGCTGCAAATCTTTGTATCATCAGCAAAAAGACATACTTTACCAACAAGACCTTCTGCAATATCGCTAATAAAAATATTAAAGAGAATGGGTCCAAGAACAGATCCCTGAGGTACCCCACTAGTAACAAGACCTTGCATCGAATATACCCCATTGACTACAACCCTCTGTTGCCTGTCACTCAGCCAGGCATAGGGGGGGAAATTATAAATACATTTCAGGTGTTAATATTAAATCAATAGTAATGTGTTCTTGGCAACAGTTAAACCATATAGTACCATTTTAGTTGAGGAAAAATACATTGGAAATTTGTACAATTCAAACATTATTAAAGAAGTACAAGTACCATTTCTGTAAAGCAGAGCCCGCTATTAACATATCACTTTTTTTTATCTCCAGCCCTGTAGGCAATAATGTGATGTACTAATACAAGATAGTCATAATATGCCTTACATGACAGCACTGTTTCCTTCATCCCATCCACATAAAATATCCTTTAAAATCAATATTCCTTTTTTTTTTTTTTTTTTTTTTTTTTTTAGGGGAGGATTGAACAAAGGTATGGCTGGAGTGCCTCTGTCCTGAGACACTCAGCCATATCAGTTACAGCCCAATCGCGGTATGCCAGCGGACACGTTATCTCCTAGCAGGACATTCTCCCTACCCATGCTCTCCTGCGTTTTATGCTTAGCTATGTGTCAATTTAGAAAAAAAGTGTTTATTTTTTTACTGTGTTATCAAAATGTTAATTGTTTGTTAATCGAGATTTTATGTTGTGGTTCATTCTCCAGGTTAGCGAGGCAGGAGTCCATCGGCCTCATGTTGGCGGAATTCATGGTCGCAGCAATGATGGAGCCTATTCACTTGTCTTGGCTGGAGGATTTGAAGATGAAGTGGTATGTAGTTTCTTTGCCTTTTTTTTTTTTTTTAACTGAAAATCATAACAGTAATAATGGTTTTAAAACTTTTTTTTTATTGCATGTAGTTTATGGCTGGACATAAGCTTATATAATTAGAACGTATGCTGATAATTGGCAAGCTTATTTTTATCGTGCTTGGAAGAAACCCATTCAAAGAGAGCGATATAGTGCTTTCGAGTAGCCACATTAGTCCAGTGAGGCTGATGCAAAATAACAGAATGCTGCAGAATTTTGTAATACTGTAAAAAGGTAAAAATAATATTGTTATTTTGCAAGTGAAATCTATAAATATCAGACAAGGTATGGCACTAGATATAAGATTAGAGGAACCAAGCCTTCCTGGGTAGTGGGATTTGTCCAGCTCTGATAAAGTTGGGTTGTAGTGAGAAAGAACAAGGAGTTCCATGTTTAAATAAATCTCTTTGTCAGGACCGGGGAGATGAATTTACATACACAGGCAGTGGTGGTCGAGACCTCTCTGGGAATAAAAGGATTGGCGAACACTCTTTTGATCAAACTTTGACTCATATGAACAGGTAACGTGTTCATACTATCATGTGTTTGTGGAAATGAGCTATATAAAAAATTTGTTGACTAGATTGAAGGGTGAGAATATGTGCAGCAACTGTGAAATCGCAATACATTACATTTTTAAAAATGTATCTTTATTGCCAATTTCAGGATTTGAAAAGCTTGTTTAACTTATCAACAAAGTATTGGACTGTATTAAATTCGTTATCTGTCTGCAGTTTGCTTAAGTAGGATTATATAGAGCATCAATGCACAGGATATGTTAAGGGAATTTATTGTTTTTAAGATATTTGAAGAATAATTCCTTTGGTCTGGAGGGCACAAATATATAAAAAATGCATACAATGTATTCTACCTTTTAAGGCAGATAAGTAATGTGCTGTCCTTTTGACGCTTGTGTTACAAACACTGGAAAAAATACTTTTTGTGTCTTTAATTTATTGCCAGACTGTTCAGTTGGTAAAACCCATCAAAGGCTGTATCTCCAGAGCTTGCAACTAGAAGAAGGGAGAAATATGGTTTGTCCAATGTGTGTCATTCACTCAGGGTTTTAATTTAGCTACACACATTTTTTGGGGGTTTTCTCTTTTCTCTTTCACGGTGTATATTTTCTAAACATGGGCAAATATTATCTACAGAGTTTTAAAATTGCCTTCTCACTTCTTCTTTAGTAACTAAACTTCAAATGGCAATGCCCAAAACCCTGGAACTATCCAAGAATCTAAATACAAACCATGATCTAGAAACGGAATACAAATCGCTTTTTCTCCTTATATTTTGACTCCTTAATTTGATGATGTGCTCCAGCCTTGCATATTCTTTGGATAACAACCGTCTGCAAATAAATTAGTTTGTTTAACTGAATGATTGCATCAAGTTAAGATATTTTAAACAGAAATACTTTAATGAAATAATAAAGTACCTTATTGGGCATGTTTAGAATCTTCGGTCAAGTGGGTCAGCTCTTCACCTGACTTAAGATGTCATTGAGCTATGCAGGCAAAGAGGGCTGAAATAAAGTACTTTTTTTTTTTTTGTATTCTGACATTTCTAATTAAAAGGCCTACATTTCAATTAAATCACTAGATAGGCAAACTGACAAACCTGCAAACTGACAAACCGAAATTCTCAAGACAGCCAGACCCAGATATAGTTACATGCACATAGAAGTAAAGACAACCTGCAATATTTACATGGATACAATGTTTGACAGATAGCCAAGCAAATGGATTCAAGTTGGCAGACTGATACGGACAAACACAGGGATAGATAGATCCAAATGATAAACAGTCTGTGAAACACCGACAGAGGTGCAGGCATATGGGCAAAAAAGATAACCAAGTGAGATACTTAAGTAGACCGATACTTGGTGACAAATACATAACTAGATTGACAAGCAGATTCAGAGGTTGATAACCAGCAGGCACAAACAAAAAGTGTTACAAGTACATCAGTGTCCATGGCAAGATCTGTGAAGCTCCATAAAACATTAAATTGTCCATCCCAGAGTCCAGTAAACGTCCACCATACGTCCACCATGAATACCGTAATATTGGTGTTTATGCCAATAACCAGAACACAAATGGAAGGTAAGGAGGCTGAAATGGTGCTGAATGGACAGTGGGAGGAAAATGAGACCTGTGAGGAAAGGCAGTTAAAAACTGAAGATCGCGGTTGAAATAGTGAGTGGTCACATTTCTAGCTCCCAGTCTGTTACAACCTCACTCTCCTAGTTGCATTGTGCAGCTAAGCTGTAGAGCAGTGAATGAACTTGCCTGTCCTTAAGGGGAAGTTTCAATCCAGGGACAGAAGGGGGAATAATGGAGGTTAGTGGTAGATGCATATATTGTAGGGTCACCATATTCTACCATTCAACAGAATGTATTTTAATGCAGCCCTAAGGATAAATGATGGAGTGGAACAAATGACCAAGGTAAAGATTGAGGGTTTAGGTAAGAAAATAAAAGTAAAGACTTTTAAAACACAATTGTTATCTTATATCCTTGTACCCAGAGGATGGGAAATATTAATTTTATAAATTAAAGAGTTAAAAAAAATTGGGGAGGGAAAAGGTATGCCATTAATTTACTTTTTTACTTTCTTTCGGTTATTCTGCAGAAGATTTGGCACTTTGGCTCAAAAAACCTTGTCATTACTAGGCTAGATTTTAAAGATTGAACATTAAAGCACTTGACGTGTTCACATTTTTGTATATCCTTCCAGGGCCCTGGCCCTAAACTGCGATGCGGCCCTGAATGATAAAGATGGAGCAGAATCGAAGAACTGGAGAGCTGGAAAGCCTGTCCGCGTAGTCCGTAGCTCCAAGGGACGCAGGATTAGCAAATACGCACCTGAGGATGGCAACAGATACGATGGCATATACAAGGTCTTCAAAACCATGGGAATAGCTGCTTAAAATAATTTTAAATACTCAACTTATTTTGCTAAATGGAGCTTTCATGTAATAGTCAGAAAATACTTTTTCTGACCATAGTAACAAAAAGCTATGCCATACAGTTCCTTATATTATTCAAGTTTAATGCATAGGCTAGATCTGTTCTGCATCTGTAAGTCTGTGTGGGATATACCTATTAGTGTAAGGAGTAAACCAGCTGTATATTATGATATATATTATTTTGATCTCTTTTGGAAAGGTTAAGATCTAAGAGTATATTTGGGGGAAAGTATCATTGGAAGGTGCATCCTGATTAAATATGGCCCTGAATGTGTTGTGATGATCAGGACATAAACATAATGTTGCTGTTTTGACTCTTGCATTGATGCCTTTTTTTTTCTTTTGTTTTGTGTGTTTATAATTTAAAACCTTGACACTGTTCTCAACCTTTTCGTCAATACAAAAAATGCCACTTCCGTAAAGAAACACAATGTATACTGCTTTGATCTCTTGTAATTTAGGTGGTGAAATACTGGCCAGAAATAGGCAAATGTGGCTTTCTGGTCTGGCGCTATCTCTTGCGACGAGATGATGTTGAGCCTGCCCCATGGACAGGAGAAGGAATTGAGAGATCAAATAAACTTGGACTAACACTACAGGTGAGCACACAGGTCTTGTGTGTTCAGACAACAGTTTTTATCAGTAGAAATTGTCACATACACATAAAGCAGATACTTAACCCAACATTTCTGAATTTGCATCATTGGCAAAATTCTTGTTTCCTTTCCCCAAAGTGATTCACTCTCGGTACCTGTTAATTAGGTTTTGTAATTTCTTTCTGATATAGTTCCCTGAAGGTTATCTGGAGGCAATGGCTAACAAAGAGAAGAAGGATAAGGTCAAAAAGCAACCTGTGAAATCGGAGCCCAGTATCCCAGCTTATCCAGTCAATCCGAATCTCCGAAGTGGTTCAGCAAGCCCAAAAAAGCAAATCAATCCGGAGCAAACCAGTACCCAACCAAAACGTAGTAACCAAAAGATCCAAACAAGCCAGAACAATGGGAATCCGAAAAGACCAGTTGCAGATGGTAATTACTGCTTACAACCTGAAACCTGTGACCAGTAGAATAGAAAGTAATGTCAACCATATGTTCACCTGAGCAGTTATTTGACTGTCAAAACCCCACACCCCAATTTCCCAAACCATCCTTGGAGGTGTCCAATATGAGAAACCTGCTGACCGTAAGTTCCTCCAGCACGAGTGCCGACCTAGAACTTTAAATTAAATATAATAAATACTTTCAAATTATTAATCAAGTCTATCGGAGCAGAAGGTTGAATTGTTATTGGTGTAAACCAATAACAAAGCAAAGGCCTTTAGGAACCAATAAACAAACACATTGGTGTATATCCAGAAAGCAGTCTCTTGGGGCTAGCTAGTAAAAAAGGTGTGCTTAACATTTTATCTCACAGTTTTATCAATACATTGTGCAGGGATGATCATGATGGGTTTGCTTATTGGGGTATACTCACCAGGTTGGTACCTGAAATTATTAAGGGTACATTGGTCTCTAGCTGCAAACAGAAGGTTTCAATTACCAATTAAAGTCCATTTTTGTCACAACCTTCACATGGCCTTGTAGTGTAGAAAAGTAGGATGAGGCTACTTTTATTGGAAGTCCTTTTTCTTTAGTAGACTGTGCTTTAGTAAATGGTTGGATGAAATTACTACATATTTTATCTTAAAGGCACTCTCTTACCTAAACACTATATTTACTGTGAATTTAGAGAACAAGAAAAAATCCAAAATGACCCAATTGTTAGCAGTTGAATTGCAAGCCAATCCCTAAGTTAGGACCGAATGTGTTTTAAGTGTTTGTTTGACATTGCCTCTGTCTTGATATTCAAATGAGATGTTTTTCAATGGGAAATATATATAATTGTCATCTCAAGCCACAGATTGTCATAAACATTAAATACATTGATCTCCTTATTTAGGCATTTGCTTGCAGTTCTAAAAACACCATGTATATCTGTTTTTATTATTCTCTATGTGCACTTTACAAACCATGTTAAGGTGACAGGGTCCCTTTAGATCATATTTCTCATACTTACATTGTTAAATGAGTGCTTTGGAAATGCATTTCAGAAGTTGCGGACATTGTTATAATCCCATCCAAGACCATGAAACTGACGGATGAAGTCAAAGATGGGGAGTCCTTCCAGCTCACTCAGCAACAGCACTGGCTTATTTCAGAGGACTGTCTGAATCAGAAGCTGTGGGATGAAGTGCTCAAATCCATCAAGGAAGGGCCTGTGAGTAACAACACATCACACTAATCTTATGCATTGCAAAAGATACAGATTTTTCTGAAATCTGGCATGAACTGTATAAAGCTATCATTTTTTTTAATTTTATTTTTCAATAAAAGTAAAATTTTGGGTGCTAAGGGGATCGGGAGAAGCATCATAATCTCTCCCAGCCCCAGGATTACTGGGATAGTAAGAAAACGTTGAAGGTAGGCAGTAACTCTACTACTTTACATAGTGACTTTAGGTTTGAGCAGAGTATAGTGCATGTATTTATTAATAATTGGCCGATTTTTTTAAATTTTTTTTACCTGGAGTGATCAACACATTTACCATTTACAGGGAAATAATGCAGTTTTTAAAATGCTATATGATTATGGCAAGAAAGCGGCTGATGACAAGCCCACTTTTATGTCATGGTGAGCAAGGCCTACCCTGCGCTTTGTGATTGAGCATCAAATTCTTGCAGAATGCTCCCTCTTGTGGCAGCCTTTAGTGGCCCAGTAATGATATTACTTCTGTACAATGTTCTATCTAAGACACATTATAAATGGAATATATATCCTGTTTACTACTGCCCAAGTGTTTTCCTTTAGATGGAGCTTCTGTGTGCAAATCTTTAACTCCCTATAAACTAGTCTGCATCCATGACAAAACTGGGTCACCAGTGTATCTGGTATTACAGTTAGATCCAGACTGTCAGCTTGTACCAGTTTAGCAGCAATCAACATTCCTTTTGGGATTGAACTCCAATTTCCATGGAAATATCTCTGCTCCAGTCATAAGTCTTCCTCCTTACATATGACACAAGACTGTTTATCCAGTAAGGAGAACTAAACCTTGAATTTAACCTGTGCTGATAAAGCTAAAGTGCCAGTGAAATGTATATTTTAGATTCTTTAGATAATTGAGATAATGTTTATTATGCCTCAGAGGTTGCCAGTTCTGCATTATATTTTCTGTTTATCTTTTTCATTAAACCCTAGAAATTTCTGAAGAAAGTGGAGCAATCCTTCATGTGTGTCTGCTGCCAGGAACTAGTGTACCAACCGGTAACAACTGCATGTCTTCACAATGTGTGCAAAGTAAGTTTACCCACAATCCTTTTCTCCTCAGAATGTCCTTATGAGGACTTCGAAATAACTTAGTAACCGCAAAAGTAACCAGAAAATAGACATTTTGCCATTGATTTAAATGTGTTACAGTCTGTGGACAGACTAATGTCATGTTATCTCTGCATGTCAAAGATCTGGTAGAATTGTAAAAAAAATTATATAACATTTGAAAGGGTGAGAAAACCCACATGTTCTCATTGAATGAGCAGAAAACCACGTATGCTTCATTAATAGTTTATTTTTAATGGTGCAGACACAGGTGTTTCTTCTCTCACGGTCTATCCACACACTGCTTGACTTGCTTCTTTCATTTGTCATTTTCTCAGAGCTGTTTGCAACGTTCCTTCCGAGCTGAGGTGTTTACCTGTCCAGCATGTCGACATGACCTTGGAAAGACTTACACTATGGTTCCAAATAAGGTCCTACAAACCCTACTGGACCAGTTCTTTCCCGGATACAGCAAAGGACGGTGATTTTGCTCCCGCAGCTTTTATGCCATTTGACTTTTTATAGTTGCGAAAGGACAAGTGAAATAATAAGACACATAGAAAAATAAAATCTACATTGGACCAAGGGACACCATGGACTTCTGCAATGTTACCTGCACATCTTTCATCCCCATGTTGCTATGTCCTAATTCTTTACCATCTGTCAATTAATATCCAGGTAGTTGTTTCCCCGAAACACATGGGAATGGAATCCACACCACAAACCAGCCAATTAATCTGGAAATTAGATCTTACTTTTTTAATTTTAACTTCAAGACAGAAGGGAACAACAAATGGGGACCTAAAGAAGAAGAAAAGATGCAGCTAATGTACATCACACATAACCTTTTTCTATGTGTGTGGTCCTTGAGATTTGTCTGCTCTAGTACCGAAAGATTCCACAATGCATTGCAGGGCAATATCTTGTAGATTCTTTTGGGACTGAAGAGCTCAATGTACACTGACGGCACTTAGAAACAGAAACGTTAGATTTAAGAGCAGTCATTTTTTTTTCCTATTTCATCTCTATTTTTCTTTCCTATTTGTAATTTTGTTTTTTTTCAAAGCTGATTTGTTGTTTATTATTGTGAGCTTTCTGCTTCTATTTTGTACCTTTTATGCAAGTTGACTACTAATAACTAATGAGAACAATATGTATGGATTGTTGCTACATTAGTGTAACGTGATCTATGCTTTTTTTTTGTATTTTTTTTTCTTTGCTCTTAGAGATATGCAAGACACGCTAGCTGTGTGATTTTTTTTTTCTCCTTCTATAAAACAAGCCACTTCTGCATTTGTTCAAATGTTATGCTTCATTAGAATCAGTGTCAGTACAAACTGCAAAGCATTGCAAGTGGTGGCTGTAATAGCTTGAGGAAGATCTGAAATTGGACTATTGTGATCTCAAATTTTATACACCGTATATTCCTTAAAATATACCTTATTAAATATTTTATGGTTCTGAAATGTTGTTTGTTTTTTTGCTGCTGTATACTATGTAGTTGTAGCGAGCTAACCATTTTACTGTTTTTTTTTTTAAAATATATATATATATATATATATATATATATATATATATATATATATATATCTCCAGTTTTATATAAGTGGTTCCTTCGTGTTTTTGTTACGTTTGTTTGTGTCTGAATACTTGTATAAAGTGGCTTCGATATCTTGGTGGTGTGAGAATTTTAATTTGGTAAGTGAAAAGTAACTGCTCACCAGTCTGTTGGGAGTCAGCTGTTGTAATGAAGGCATAAATATACAGGTTCTGTACAAGGGAAGTTACATTTTAAAGGGGTAGCTACCACCTACACGGTCTGAATACTTTGTACTACTAACTAGGATGTTTCTAAGATATGTTCTGTTTTTTTAAACTAGAATTAAAAAAATAACTCCTACAAATTCAAAGCATCCATAGTTACCATACAATTTTAGTACATATGAATAAAGACTCCACAAATAAAACATTTTTTTTAAAAACATTTTTGTATACATCCCTAAAGTTTCACACCTTTTGCTTTTAGTGAGATTTTAAAGCGTCATAAAAACCAGTACATGGAGAGTGGTGGTGGTTTAATGACACTTTACAATGCAAACAAACAGATCTGGTGCATTTCTAATTCCAATTGTTGGAGTTTTGTTGGGAATAGTCACATGCTTGACTAGCAGTATTTCCATGTTTTGATGCTGTTACACAAATCTAGGCAAAGTGTAAAACAGGTGTGCAAAATGGGTAGGAATGCTGCGAGGAGTGTTTTGGCAGCCGATTATCTACAGCCCAGATATTAAGGGATTACCAGTCTTAAGTGCACTCTGTAGCCACAGAAAGGTGAATAATGAGCAGACATGAAAAGCAGCGCATCGACACACAAGGGTAGTTTGACCTAAGCTCAAACGTCCATAAGCGGATAAAATAAGTCTCAGTCCCATGTACCTAGATCAGAGACAGAACAAAGTGATAATGGGGGACAAAGGAGTGATGAGGTTGTGATCAGCCAAGGCCCAAAAGAAGATAGGTGTGGTGTACAATAATATTTGTGCAACAGAGAAGCAGAGTACTGCCAGAAGTCCATTATGTGATGTTGTGCACTCTGTTTAATCTGTGTTCAAACCAGGCAGTATGTTGAATGCAGGTTAGAGTACTGTAGTTTGCATTGTCGCAGTAATCAACCGCTGTGTGAGACACTGAGGAACCTAATATGTGATCTCTTTACAGTCCACAACTTGGATGACCAGAGAGCACCAACAATTAATGGATATATCCTATCCTGGTGATTAGTCTTTGCCTCGAATATGCATATTTCACGGGTGGGAACACTATACCTAGGCACTGGTCACTTGGTTGAGCATGGTTCTGGGATTAGCAGACAATACGCAACTCCATTTCACTGCCAACTTAACATTGATGGATAAGGTGTTTCATTTTAAATGGCTTAATTACAGCGCATATGAAATCATGGAAAGGCTTGTGAAGGAGCTCTGTAAGATGCGGCTGCCGCTAATGGCTCTACCTCTGGAAGGGAGTTTAATACATTTATTTTTAAAAAAATATCTAAAGACAAAGTATTTAGCGCTCTTTGCTCCAATTTAATATCTTGGAAGGATTAAGTACTGAATCAACCACAGATTTTTGCAGTTATGTATAAGCATACTGAGCGGTCTTACCAGCATTGCTTAACATCTGCCATGCTTAGAAGAACTTTGTTTGGGAAATATGAGCAACCTCAGATGTTTTATGCATTTAATTTTTCCTCCACCTACCTGAACTTGAGTAATTGTAGTGCACCCATTATTTACTGGTAATCTAAATGGTATGAAAGTAGTGTATCATTTTTATAACGTATGCATACTTATTCTCAGTTAAACTAGACCTGAAACTTTCCCAAAACTGCTACACATGCGGTTGGCCTCTAAATAGTTCAAAACTAAATGTGCCAACAGAAAAGTAGATTTTGTGTCTTTTTTCAGAGCCATGGACAGGAGCCCGGGATAAACCTGAGTCATTAGATTTTCAAAGAAACAAAATATACTTTACTTGTACTCCATAATCTTTCCCTTTGTCTTTAGCATAGAGCAAATGGGCAACTGCCCTTGCCAAGCACACTACAAAGGGGCCCACTGAGCCTGCTACTTGAGCCATGTGAATTAAGAGGAAATAACCATATCTCATTTACCAGGGCAGGTAACTATAAACTGGTTTACATTTGTCCCTTAACGACGTTAGGACGTACTATGCCGTCCAGACAGCTCATCGCGCTGGCCTCAGACTGACAGGGGAAATGTAGCCAGTGCTCAAAGAGAGCACCGGCTACATTTCTACAAATCACATCGTTCGGGCACGCCTCCGCGAGCTCACACGTGACGTCCGAAAGTCTTGCGATTTATTTGCAGCGACCTACAGGGTCTATTAAGACCCTAATCAGGTCTCTGCCAGAGTGTTCCTGGCTACTGATCATCGTTTGGGACGCAAGCACCTTGTATCACAAAGGGGTTAACTCGGTCTATCTATTGGCCAGCTTCTTAGATCCCAGCTATTTTTATATATCAAAGTGCAGTACATGAGACTGATATGATTGGGAGGTTAAATGTTTACACAGTACATTGAATTCAGCTGCTTGATGTGTGGAGCGAGCAATGTTTGTATGGCATGGTGGGCAGTGGTGTATCTTGGTTTTGTGCTGCCCTAGGCAGACAAATGTTGGGCACCCACGATATGACCCATAACCCACGTTGCACACCAAGGACATGCCCCATCACCCCATTTACATGCCTCCATCACCCCATTACATACACATTGCCAATATCATTTGCCATTAATATTCCCCAGCTAATTTGCCCAATAATATGCCAGTATCATTTTCCATTAATATGCCCCAGCCAATTTGCCCATTATGCCAGTATTTGCCATTGAATATGCCCCTGCCATTATGCCCCTGGCCAATTTGCCATTGAATATGCCCCTGTCCATTATGCCAGTGTTATTCTGCCATTTAATATGCCCCAGCCAAATGCCCAATTTTAAGCCAGTAATATTTGCCATTTAATATGCCCCTTCCAATTTGCCCAATATGCCAGTGTTATTTGCCATTAATAAGCCCCAGCCAATGTGCTCAATAATATGCCAGTGTGATTTGCCATTTATTGTTCCCAGCCAATTTGCCCAATAATAAGCCCTTGCTAATTTGCCCAAAATGCCAGTGTGATTTTCAATTTAATAAGCCCCTGCTAATTTCCCCAAATCCCCCCATCACTTACCTTTCCCTGGTGGCTAGTGGCAGGCAGCATGGTCTCCTCTATGCTGCCTGTTCGGCTCCCAGGCGGTTGTGCAGACAGGTCACGTGACCCGGCGCGGTCATGTGACTGTCTGCACTTCCGTGTCACACTGCACGGGGAGTCGAACAAGCAGCACGGAGGTTTCTCTGTGCTGCTTGTTCGGCTTCTTGTGCAGCCTGCCGGCAGGCAGAGATAATAAAGGGGGATGTTCCAATCCCTTCTCACCTCCGTCTCTGCCTGCAAGCGCGTTTTTTTTTTTTTTAAACTGCCAGCTTTTTTTTTCCCAGTGCTGGGGGGCGGCTGCCCCCCAAAATTTGCCGCCCTAGGCATCAGCCTAGGATTCCTCGCGGTAAATACAGCACCGATGGTGGGGTGAAGTGAATTTTAGTTAGGTGGCCAATGGTGTTTCATTCTATAGGAGATATGAAGTTTGAATTTGACAGGATTTGAGTGAATTAAGGTTTAGGAAGCATTTAAAAATAAAATACCAATGTAGTGTGATCAATGCACTATTGGATGGTACAATGGGGAGCCCACAAATGGATGCCTTCTCTGGCTCCCGCTAACATTAAAGATGGTCTTGCAAAGAAATTGAAATTTAAGCTGACAATCAACATGAAGAAAAAAAAAAAAAACTACACACTGCATGCTAACCCTCCAAAAAATGTTCATTAAAACATACCACCTTGACCATTTTTTACTCGTCTCACTGCCTTGCAGTGTATAGAAGTTGGATGACCGGAAGGAGTCCATTAATTAAGCAATGTGGTTCTGTAGAATCCACTACTTTAATTGATTTCATTCTGGTTATATAAAACAAACAATTACATGCAAAAAGTAATAAGTGGTTGGCAAATAAAATTGCAGAGGTGGCAGCCCCAGCACAACATGAAGAAAATAAAAAAGTATATCAATCTAAACCTGGTGCTAGAGAAATGGCAGGTGTAGATCATGCTCCTCATTTAAGGTAATCTAAAAAGGTTTTTAACCAGAGCTCAACCAGCATGCTTTGCCGACAGTAGGTGCAAATGGACCTCAACTGAGTGGCAGAGATTCTGAAATGTACCCATGCATTCCAAGCCAATATAAAATGCAACAGCCTTAAAATAGCTCAAATTCTAGTGTGTCTCCTCTCAATACAGTTTATGTAAGATTGGAGGTATATACTGTAATCTGCTTGCAAACTTACAACAGAAATTCTTTTATTGGAATGCTAAAATAAACAGTTAAAAATACAAAGCTTTTTAAAATATTTGAATGGCAGTCATGACTGAGGTTAAATTAGTAACATCCGGCTTTATCTGTTTTAATACAATATGTAAACATGTACCATAGAACATTACTATAGAATAATTCTACCATTTATTCAAAACCTGATTGGTGCAAATATGTTTGTTTTTTTTTTTGTTTTTTTTAAAAATCCGTTTTGTTTTTACATAGACACAAAACCATATAACCAGATTCTTAACATTCACATTTTCAGAACATTTCTACAGCAATTTAAAATGAAAAAAGGTGATAAAAAATAGATTTATACACATAAGAACTACCAACTTGAAAAATAGGAGCAGACACAGAGAAGGGAAGATATACCAAAACGAAATCCAGAGGCAGTGTATAAAAAAAGCACATATTTCACATGCTTCCATCTCTTGAAATGATTGTATTCACAAAATAGCTCAGCAGCAATTCAGTATTTGACATTATACAGCTGGATTATATTAAAAAAAAAAAAGTAATAAATACAGATTAAAAATCCATTTCTGAAATGAGATAGAAAGCTGCTGTGTTGTTCAGGCAAGGTTCTGCACACTAGGAGGAAGCTCTCTTCTGTTCTGTAAAGGGGGATTCATAAACCTCCATTGGTGGGCAGGTGCATACCAAGTGCTGATCACCATAAATATCATCTATCCGAGCTATCGTAGGCCAGAATTTGTTCTCTGGTTTGACAAATGGCTGTGGGAAAATATGAATACAAATTACATACAATCTATTCAGATTTTACATCACCAAGTTGTAAAAGAGTTACAACATGCAAGATGTCAAAATAGCTGCATACCAAAGGGAAGGCTGCTGTTTCTCTTGAATAAGGACGATCCCAGCTGGATGATGCAATGCAGTGTAATGTGTGTGGTGACATCTGAAAGTAAAGAAACATCCATGTCATTCTGTGCAGATATCTGAAATATTGCCATCATCTCGGATTTACGCTTCCCAATAGCAAATATTGGGAAGAACATTGAAAACCTTCAATCTGTCTTGTCCGGTATATTTAATCAATTCTACTCAATGTTATCCTCAATGCCATTGCATGAATTACCAGAGAAGTTTTCCTCAACTAGTCCTGTTTTTATATAAAATAGATAGATATATACAGAATGGGCTCTGTTCAACTGATTTGTTTCCCCTTGCAATTTAGAATGAAACTTTCCACAATGCTGCAAACTAAGAATTTTTTTCTTTCATAAAAAGGTTTAAGTTTCCCCCACATTCAGTCCTTTGCACTTCACCTTTAGAGGATTAATTCTGGAGTCCATTCTGCCTTCCTCTATTTCAGAAATTTCCTGTCTAATATTGATCATGGCATCACAGAAGCGATCCAGCTCAGCCTTGTCTTCAGATTCGGTAGGTTCAATCATTAGAGTTCCTGTCACAGGCCATGACATGGTGGGAGCATGGAATCCTAAAGGACAATGTATGGTCAGATGTTTTGACACACATCTCAATGTTAAAAATATGTAACTTCACTGCGCTGTTCCCACTTCAGACCCCGCTATAACTTACCATAATCCTAAAGACAAAATATATATATATATATATATATATATATATATATATTAGTTATATATTTCCCTAAAAACAGCGATTTTTCAGATTTTCAAGGTGTCTATTAACTAAAAAAAAAAAAGTGAGGTGAGATGAACATTTATCTCACCAATTTAGCTATACATTGTGCAGGGACAAACCTGGTAAATTTGCTTAGTTGGGGAAACTCACCAGGATTGTCCCTGCACAATGTAGTGTTAAAATTGAGACCTGAAATGTTCATCTTACCTTTCAGTGGATTGACCACAGAGACCCCTTGTTTAAACTGCTACCACCTGCTAGTCAGTGGAAAGATCAAAATTGTACTGCAAGAGTTTGAGCAACTCTTCCCAGGATGAGCTCAGATAAGGCCCTAAAATGTATTCACACTAGCTTTAGATCAAAAAGATTAACTTAATGAACACCAATGGCTTTATTGCAGGCTATTGAAAAGGGAATTTCAAAACTAAAGCTAAAATGGCAGAGTTGGAAAAAGAAAATTCCATTCAGCTGAGAGAATTTTTCCAACTCTGCCCTCATCAATTCCTGCATTAATATTCTATTCTTGTCTAGGACTTTATTATGAATGTAAACAAGTGGAAGTCCTTTTCAAAAGGGATTACTATAAAACTAAATTATACCTTAAAATGCATAAACAATTTACAGCCATCCTAGCCAGAAGGTTGACCTTTCCATAATTATAACTTTATAATGACCGCCAAAAAGGTGGCTGGGAACATTTTCAGGACCATAATTTATAATGCCTGCAAATACTAGATTAATATATCTAGTTTGACAAGATATCCCGAGTTTTGAGAAGCAGAAAATACATTTACTGATTTTGCCACAGAAGTTTAAATATTTTGTTGCGTGATCTTAAATACTGCATTAGATTAATCCACATTGGATTAAACCAAAACAAAAACAAATTTCTTCATGTCTCACCATAATCTTGTAATCTTTTGGCAACATCAACAGCTTCAATGTTCGCAGATTTCTTGAAGGGTCTTGTGTCAATGATGAATTCGTGAGCAACAAAGCCTGAAATACCCATGACAGAGGTCAAACTTGTGTGTTTATTAAAGAAGTTGTAAAGAAAACCAACTTTTTACTGGCATAAACTCAGCATTTCAGAGACCTGGTCCCTCCCTACGTCCTAATCAGTCATGGGTTCATTGGAAGAACACTGGTCTGGAGCAGGAATGAAAGGCCGTGAGAAGAGGAGAATGCACAAAAAGTCTCCCCAATGCATTCTTGAGAAGTGCATCAAAACTGGTTTACAAACATGATTATGCAGTATGAGCAATATTCGAATGAAAGACTTGCCTCTAGACCCTTTGAATAATATTTTGTAGTGGTTTTCCAGTCTCTTTGCCATATAGTTTGCATTCAGTATGGCAATCTCGGAGGCATGCTTTAGTCCCTTTGCTCCCATCATCTAAATTAAATAAGCAGCAAGACAGAACATGAGAACATTTTAAATACATATCATACACTTGTATATATTTGGAAAATGTGTGGGGAAAAAAGTGACTGGCAGTTCATGTACAGGGGGGGGGGGGGGAGAGGAAATAACGTAAAGGGCTGTGAAAATTTTTTTGGGTTTGAACAGTGCAGAATACAATGGTTTTGGGGGGGGTTTCTACAGTGACATTTGACCCCAACCCTAACCCTTATGCTAGCCCTCAATATATTTTAATTTAATTGTAACCCTATGCCTTATGCAAACCCTAATTTAATTGTAACCCTAATTATCTATTCTAACCCCAACACTAGATTTAAGCTAATGCAGTCTTTTTTATTGCAATGTTGCCGACTGCATCTAGGGGCAGTCAAGCAACAGCATCAGAACAAAATTTTTCTTCACCGCCAAATCTCTACCCGCAAGAGAGTACAGCCATATTGCAGGAGCATGCTACTCCTGCACTATGGCACCCACGATCGACTGATCAATCGTGGGCACCCCAGAACAGAGATTTCGGTGCTGCCTATTGCCTCGTCATCGAGAACGTGTCGGGCACGTCCATTGTCGCCAATGGAGTTGCCTGAAAAGTCCAATGTGGAAGGGGTCAAAAAAAAAAAAAAAAAAAAAAAAGAGGACATCCAAGGTTATTCCACTTGGGGTATTTTGACACTTCATTTTACCACGAATGTTTGTCAAGCTTTTCCATACACACAAACTTTGTACCTCAGGTCTCAATTTACAGGAGTTTGTTTTATTGCCAAACTCCGCCCTAGTATATGTCCAGCAACTTCCCCACATGTTTAGGTTTGCTAGTGTTATGTAGCACGTACAAGGCCACATTTTTGATACGGTCATTTTTAATGTGTTGCTTGCATTTCCTATTATGCTCAGCAAGCCAACAGCAACCTTAGCATCATAAGAAATATAGTCTATAGTAGGAAGCACCCATCATTGCTACCCTGTGGCTGCATAGGTGAAATATCCAGCTGCTACAGGCCCCTTATTTAAACTAGCAGTCTTTTTTTAATATAAATTTGTATTTACTTTATTTAACCCTAGGATTATGGTTAGTACACACTAACTCTAGGGGGCTGGTGTGCTTTGAGGACTAGGGGGAGGCAGCTATAGTCGCTCCCTGCTCCACAACGATTGTGGGGCACGGAGAGAGGTATAGTGGTAGCAGTCAAAGCTGTAATTGGCTGTTATAGCTGCCAGATGTTTCAGGGGGAGCACGCCTCAGCACATGGCTGAAGAGCCACGATCTGATCTGCATGACTGTCCATTTGGATGATCAGTCAATACAAAACTGCTACAATGCCAGAAGGTTACACTTTACCACAAAAAGATTTACTTAATAGAAATAATATGTGACCATTATAAAATATATAACAAATAGTTTGAAAGCTTATTGCTACAATGGCAAAACTCCACCCTAATATTTTATGTATACACAACAAAAATGTATGTCCATACATATTCATTTCATAAAATATATTTTCTATATTTAAAAATTAAATTGAAGAGCTATACAAAATGCCCAGTGATTAGGGTAACAAAATACACAAAATTAGCTATGGCCTACCCTATAGTGCAAAATAATCACAGGACAATTGTGTAACAGAGCACTGGCTACAATTGGTCAAATTTACCTTGATATAAGCCCATGAAATCGGAAGGATAGCACTGGAGCCCCATGGTGCCGCACTGATTGTACCCAATGGTTGTGCATCAGTGTCTTGGGGCAAAGCAATGACCGGATGGCTGGGTAAGTATGGGGCAAGATGCCTCTTCCTAGAATTCAAAATATAAAATAAAATGATCAAAAACAAAAAACAAGAGCACACTAATGACTCAGTACAGAGAAATGAGTGCAGACAGAAATAGGGCAAACAAATGGACTGGAGCAATCATTATCCTTTGCTTAACAAATATCTGTAGACTTTAGGTGCCAAACAGATCAATTCAGGAGAAATCCTGTTTTGGCGGGTTGTTTTTTTTTTTTGGTTTGTTTTTTTAGCAGCCAGGGAAATGGACTCTTTTTTTTTTTTTTTTTAAAGTCAGAAAAGTTAGAACCTAGCAGTAAATATATTAGGTTCCATGGCTCCCAGGATGTTAAGTTAAGTTAATTACCACACCATACTGGACCATTTAAGAAGGTACGAGGTGACCATGTCTATGAAATGGACACTGTTTGCACCCAACTTTAAATACAGAACTATAGGATTGATTCGCCAAAGAGCTTATGACTTACACTCCAATGGGCCCCATACCAGGACCGCCACCACCATGAGGAATGCAGAATGTCTTGTGAAGGTTCAAGTGAGACACATCAGAACCATAGTCACCTGGGCGACACAAGCCAACCTGTGTAACAGAGGAGATTGCCAAAAGTGAATTAGTTGTGATGTTCATTAGTATGTGCATCGTCCATCCCACCTTTATACTTTTTATAAAAGTTGTTTTAATACACACAAGTGATCTCATTTAGCACTTCAGTCTCACCTGTGCATTCATATTGGCTCCATCCAAGTATACTTGGCCACCATTCTTATGGATAAGGTCACATACATCTCTGATGTCCTCCTCAAAAACACCATTGGTTGAAGGATAAGTAATCATCATGGCTGCCAAGTTGTCTTTGTGTTTGTCTACCTGCAGACAAAACAAAAATGGATTTTAAAAAAATTAAAAATTAAAAAATTAAGTTGCGGCACAGATGGCAGGAGGAATAGGAAACCTGGTTTTACAACTTTACCAGCAGTCAGGAGCCCGCTGACTATTACCAACTAATAAATACCTAACAGGCTAAAATGGTTACATATAAATAAAATAAGAGGTGGCCAACAAGGTAGATTATAAATTGTCCTGGGTAAACTTTGAATAAAGGAAGAAACTCTCTGGAAAGAATAAGTATTTCTCTCATCTCTGTATGCTCCTTCGAAGGGGGCGCCCCCAGCTAAGAGAACGCAAACAGAACAACGCATAATGCTCAATGAGGTAAAAAAGAACCCTAGAATAGCCGATAAATGCTTGAAGGAATCTCTTGAGCTGGCCAACCTCTTTTCCGCAGTCTGCCCTACCCAAAATTTATGGTAGACAGTCTCCAGTATCCGAGTACCCACTTGTAGGATCACTGCATAGTCTTGCTAGATGTGTTTTGTGTAAATTGGGAATGTAACTTATATTAAATTACCATGGCTTTTAGGTGAGCAAGATCAATGCTTCCATTTTTATCTATTTCCACGGGCTGTATTTTCATTCCTGCCATCTGGGCACTCGCTGGATTGGTCCCATGTGCAGATTTTGGTATAAGACAAACCTATGACCAGAGTTTAAAAAAAATACAATTAGAACACAATGAGAGTCCTGGCGTATTTTCAAGAACTATAAATGGACATCAGTCTGGGAAAAACACAAGTTATGTTTAAATCAAAAAGTGAATGACATGTAGGCATTTTACAATGTTTTAGTGAAATATAATAGCAAGTTATTGAGGACTCTTTGCTTGTATAGCTCCATCACGGGCCAGACATGTTTTTAAGGGTTCCATAAGACGCTTTATTTATATTCTTTCATTAAAGTATTTCTATTTAACAATGCCTACATTTCATGCACCCTGTCAATTAAACAATTTATCCCAACCCCCCCCCCCCCCCCCGACAGTTGTCCTTTAAGAAAACATTTATTTACCCTTAGTTTTAAAGAAAATCACAAATATTCAAATGCATACATAAACTGCTTTTTTATTCAGTGAATATTCAGGTGAAGGATGAAAGTATTTCATAAATTCATTTATGTGCCTGTATCAAGGTCAAACATAGCAGAGAATGGAAAGATGTGCAAGATATACTCTGTAATATGCAATATGAGAGATACACAGCCAACCAATCCATATGAAACCATAATAAATCCACAGGTGTTTTGGATGGTAATAGTTTTATACATCAAGATTCCCAACAGCTTTGTATTGACATTGCAGAAGTGTTCAGAAAAAAAAAAGTCATGCCATTGCCTTGATGGAAACCCCTGTAAGTAATTTAATAACCCCTCTGGATCATATCTGGAGGACTAATCCAGACAATACAAGTCCTTTTACCGGAAATGTCACAACAGAAATTGAAACAATGGCAGATTGGCCATGTTCTGGAGATTGTGCTAGTTTAGGTATGGGTATAGTGTCTCAGGACCAGCACAAGGCACGCTTATAGGACTTTAAGATTGCAGCAGTACTGTAATGTTAATTTAAGTATTTTTCACTAGGACTAAATAGCAGTTCTTACTTACACTTCGATGGTGCTCCCCTTTTCCATTAAGATATGCCTTGATTGCGGCAAGACCAGCATATTCACCTTGTGCACCACTGTAAACAAACAAAACCAAGCACTGTTTTATTGGTTATGCACCAAGCTGAAGACAATTCATAGCAACAGCAGCAAATATTCCTGTAAGATTTTAAAAAAAATAAAAAAATTAAAATCTCCCCTTCATCACAGAAACTGCTAATTAACTTAGTGGACTATACTCAATTTTGTGGTTCATTCAAAAGCCATTGTATTCCGACAGAAGTGGGCTTCTGTCCAATTAAATGTTGTTGAGGAATGTTTAGTCCCTCATTAAATATTGAAAGTTATCAGCAGTATGTACTACACAATGACTGGAAAACAGTTTTGAGATCTGCATTAAACTACTGTAGTGAATATGGTGAACGCAAAACTTTAGTATTAAAGTAATTTGTTTACAATGAGCATTTACAGAATATTTTTACAGTCTTGCAAAACATTTTTTACGTGTGCTGTCTTTATTTGGACCATTAACCAATAAATGAGGGTTCACTACCATGCAATCGTTCACATCTTATTCAAACAGTTTAAATGAATGTAAAATAAATGTTTAGCACAATCAAGGTTATTGTAAAGACAACATGCAATTTACTGGTGTGTAGCAGAATAAAAGCTATAAAATCTTGTGTTTTTAGAAAGAAACCATACTTGTTTTCTCTAGAAGTTACAATACTTTGCTTACCGTTAAATAGGATAAAAGACATTTCACTGTAGGGCTGCTTTAAATAATGTATAAATTGTAAAATGTATCAAACACTCGGCTGTAGTCACCTGTTTGGCTGGAAGGATATTTTGTCATATCCAGTTATTTCACACAGGTCCCTCTCCAGCTCTTTGAAGAGCTGCTGATATCCCAGAGACTGGTCTAAAGGCACAAATGGATGGATGTTGGCAAACTCTGGCCATGTAATTGGCTATGAAAGAAATGAAATGACAAGAGTTTATGGGGAAGGGTTAGTATTAGCAAACAATTAGTAATAAAAAATTGTTGGACCTGTGTTCTAATCAGACTTGGATAAATCCGGCTACATGTTCATCAGACTGTAACTAATGTTAACCTGAAGGAAGCAGCGAGATTATTCATGCCTAAAAATATTTCAGCAGATGTCACTTTCTCTAGGGACTGGTTTACAATGAAGTATTTTTTATTAATATTTATTTTTAATTATATTATTTTATACTCTTGAATTTGTAAAAGAAATTTTAAAAAATTGACAAACATAAATTAGTTTTTATTTGTAAAGTGTTTTTTTTTTTTTACCAGTTAAGCACAATTCTTTACAAATTTTTTTTTTTTTTTTTTTTTTATAAAGAAGGAATTTGCTATCAATACTGAGAATCTCTGGTAAAAAACAAATGTATGACTTACGGTTAGCTCAGATGAACTATTCAATTTCATTGTGCATGATCCCTGTTGGCACAAGTGTAAAACATTAAGACAGGATTGTCATCAAAAGCACAAAACTAAACCCACAAAACCAACAGTCCCCTACTTTCAAAATACAAACTTACCAGAGGAATCATACTGTGCACTAGTGAAATATCTTTGTTTTCCAGTCGCTTCATGTAGCGGACGATATTAGTTTCAGAGTGGTAACTAAAAACAAGAAAATAAAATTGCAAACACTAGGACATATTTACAATGGCTAAAGAAATGTATGTATATTTTTTTAAGGATCCCACACCTGTTAAACACCTGATGAGCCAGGAATTTGCTTGTTCTTTTAAATGCAGTGCTTAGGATACCTTTGCTTTCTTCTCCCATACTTTCAGCAACCAACTCCTGTAAAATAGACAAAAACAGAGATTCAAAAAACTGCTAGAACAGTCGTATGTATTGGTGCAAGAATAAGCCTTCTCATTCTGGTGAATGCCAACAGGAACCTCAAAAGGCATTGATATACAACTGTATGAATTACACATAGTGAGAGAATTAAAATGTATCAGCAGATAACTATTCAGCCCATCTAGTCTGTCCAATTTAAAATAAAATCTAAATACTTTCATTATTTCCTAGCCTTATCTTATATCTAGGATGGCCTATCGCATGCATAAACTCCTATACTGTATTTACCTCTACCACTTCTGCTGGAAGGATATTCCATGCATCCAAGTCTCTCTTTGTAAAGTAATAGCTCCTGATATTACTTTTAAACATTTGCCCCTCTAAACTAAGACTATGCCCTATAATTTCTTTTAAATATGGTGTTGATTCCAGTTATGTATTTAAAATGTTTCTATCACATCCCCCTCCTCTATTCCAAGTTATACATTTTAACATCCTTTGACCTTTTTCTGATGTACTTACAGCAGAGGACTCACAGCCGAAAACCCATAATAGATCATCCAGGTCTCTCTCAGTAACTGTTTCATCAAGAGATATTCCAAGCTGAATGAAGTGTAAACAAAAGGAGAAACAATATAAAACCTCCACAGATACTGAAATATTCAGAAGTATTAAAAAAAACAAAAAAAAAAAAAAAAAAAAACAGAAGATGGGTGAAAGAGGAACAGAAAAAATTGCATCTGTCAAAACAAATCTGTATTTAAGAAGTTCCAAACAAGACAATGCAGAAAAACAAACGACTAGTATTGCTCATTGACAAGGTATTGACTTACTGAATCATCGCTGTAGGCACGAAGGTTAATTTGACGCTGGGCAGCCCGATCCAGTACCTCTCTTGTTGGGCAGCCACAATGAATCTTCAGTGTGTCAAAGAACATGTCATGGTGTAGCTGATGGCCAGCTCTTTTCAAACCTGAACATGCAGAACAACCCAAAAAAAAATTTAAAAAAATAATCTAAAAATGTTGACAGTGCGAGCCTCCTGCTGATGAATAACCAGATACAGAAAGAAATAAACACATTGGGCTTCTCTTCCAATTTTGTACTTGGAGAATATTTCAGAAAAATACCAGATGGCAGACATGTTTGCTCTTCTCCTCAAACATGACTACAAAGAGAAGAGAAACCCGACATTTTTTAAAATTTTGTTTTAAATGGGAGCGCCCAACCATAAGTCATGCACAATACACAACTTTAGCTTCAAATGGGAAGTAAAAGCAAAATAAATAGGAGCATTGATATTTGTTATCAAAACAAGAATTTCTGCATTGGCCTTAGAGCTGCAGCAGTTGGAGAAGAGGACATGGTCTTAAATTAGAGGGACAACAATTTAAAAGTAATATCAGGAAGTATTACTTTACAGAGAGGCTAGTGGATACATGGAATAACCTTCCAGCGGAAGTGGTAAAGTTTAACAGTGAAGACGTTTAAGCATGCGTGGCTATCCTAAATATAAGGTCAGGGACTAATAAAATGTATTTATAAAATTGGGCAGACTAGATGGGCCAAATAGTTCTTATCTGCCAGCACATTCTATGTTTCACAAAAAATATAGGGTCTGGCGAACAGAGAAAGAAACTTGTTCCTTTTATGTTAAGGGATTAGTAAAAAAGAAAAAAAAACATAGAAACATAGAATGTGTCGGCATATATGAACCATTCAGTCCATCTAGTCTGCCCAATTTTTCTGAATACTTTAATTAGTCCCCTGTTCCCCGTCTTATAGCTAGGATAGCCTTGTATCCCATGCATGCTAAAAAAAAAAAAAAAAAAAAAATTTATTACCTTCTGCCAGTATTAAGGTAGCATTGTGTACTCTTCGTGCAATGTGCTTCAGGCCATTTGGGCCATGGTAAACACAGAACATAGCAGCCATGTTTGCTAGAAGAGCCTACAAGATGAAGAGAATCAAATGCAATATATTCATTTTACACAAAACATCTAGATAAAACATTTTAAAACCAGGCACATAGTAAAAAAAAAAAATCTAAAATGTGACACTTTTTACGGTTTAAAACTAGCAAACCACCATCTAGATTTCCTACAAGATCCATCTTTCACCATTTAGGACTTTGACATAAATGAGTGGTTAATGCTAGGATACCACACAATGCAAAACGTGCCATAGTAATATGGGAGAGGCAGCAAGCATCAAGTTTGTGCATCCAGACAAGTTACATTTAAAATGGTGTAATGGCTATGTAAAACATTTAACACAAAGACCCATTTTTTTCAAAAAAAAATATAGTTTAGCCTACACATGTAACAGGAATAGACTCCATAATCAAGGATTACCTGTGCCGTACAGATGTTGCTAGTGGCTTTATCCCTTCGAATGTGCTGCTCTCTGGTTTGTAATGCAAGGCGATAAACTTCCTTCCCTGCAGCATCTCTAAAATACAAAGATAAAATTACTTAAAGGGACACTTCCACTTACATAAAATGTAACTCACTAGATTACCTGTGCATTTAAAACAAACTCATGTTTAAGACATATGCCACCAATTTTTTTTCTAGGTTTGAAATTATTGTATATAAATTAAACAAGTGCAAAACTAAAATTTTCGTTTAGTTTTCGTCCATTCGGACGAAAATGTTATTTATTTCGTCTAAAACTAATTTCGTTCATTACTGCATTTGTTTCAGACGAAAGTCGTTCATTATTTTCGTTTCGTTTTATTCGTTCGTCTTATAGAATCCGTGTAATACTATTGGCTTTCTATAAACCGAACGAGAGCCCCATTCATAAGAATTTCTTATGAATGGGGCTCTCGTTCGGTTTATAGAAAGGCAATAGTATTACACGTAGTCTATAAGCCGAAAGTCTATAAACCGAATGACCTTCGGTTTATAGACTTTCAGCTTATACAATACGTGTAATACTATTGCCTTTCTATAACCGAACTAGAGTCCCCAATCATAAGAAATTCTTATGAATGGGGACTCTAGTTCGGTTTATAGAAAGCCAATAGTATTACATGCATTCCATAAACCGAAAGTCGTTTAGTCTGTCGGTTTATGGAATGTATATGTAATGCTATTGGTATTCTATAAACCGACTCTATTTCGGTTTATAGAATGCCAATAACACGAATGGACGAATGATTTTAGTTTATTAACCATACGTTCATTCGTCTTTCGTTAGTTTAGCATTTTCGGACGAAAATGCTATTTTCGGACAAAAATGTATTCGTCCGAAAACGAATGCACATGTCTAATATAAATAGTAAAAATAATATAGTCTCACTTTACAATTGTAGACAGAGCCTGCATGATTATGTCATATGATACACTTTTTGAGTTTGGAACAGAGCAGGAGTATCTTTCTGGAAGAGAGGAGATTAACCTGATCAAACAGGATCATAACTCCGCCCCCTTGTGATGTAATCGTTACATTATCCTGCCATTTAATGCAAGTATATGGTCAGAATTCTAACTTATAGACTGCATTCTGTGTCCCCAGCCCCAAAATGAGACACTAATGCTGTAAAGTCACTGAGATGGCACCCAAAAACACTTCCACAAAATGGATATGCCCAGTCATATTTGTTTAGTAAAATATTTTTTTTAAATAAAGTCTCATAACAAAAACAAAGCAACAATGCAAAATCCAAAAAACGAAAACTTTTTTGTTCAGAGTGTCATTTTTAAAATGGCATCTCTGCATAATGTAAATAAATTACGTCAGGTCATTATTCAAATTACCAATTTATGCCATTTCGAAATGTACCAGTTTGAGAGAAACAGATTAATTTAGATCTGAGAACTTTTAGTTACTTCCTTTAACTGTAGTTTTTCATTCTCCAATTTGCTTTGAATCTCCTCCCACATTCTTTAATAAGTATAACAGTCATGTTCTCCCTCACAGCCATTCTATGATCCAAACACACAGCCACAAGATTTAGACCCATCTTCCCCCAGCATTTGGGAATTGCTTGGTTTTAAAATATCACCAATTCCTTTATTTTTTCTCATGATTAACCAAAAAATAAAAATAAAAAACCCCAAAAAACACTTTTTTTTTTTTTTTTTTAATAGCATCAATGTTTAATAATGGAGGTATTGAATAATCATGTACTTTGTTGTATATGTTTATCAGGAATATTTTGATAAATATGAAATCTGGATTGTGGGCATTTGATAAAAAACTACTGGAGACAATTACTCAAGTAAAATGGAGTGTGTCCACTTCAGCATTGCTTATTTGTAGAAAACCAATCAAAATAAATAAAATAAAACTTAAAAATTCAAGCAAGAGCATAAATTGGGAGAACATTATGTTTTAAACTGGTCTGTGGTGTCACGTCTTACATCACCTGTGGGTTCACATGTAAATGAACTACTTTTCGGTTGGAAACATGTCATTTGGAGGATTATCAAGCCACAGGTAATGTCAAACCAGAAACACAAGTGCATTTAAAAACGATTGTCCTAATTTATGCATTTACTTGCATTTTTATGAAAATTGATCTGTACATTGTTTAATTGTTTTTTCTCTACATGTACAGCATGAGCAATGTTGAGGTTGACAGTCTGTAATAGAGACATTGAACAGTCTCCAAAATTGTAAAATTTAAAAAAAAAAAAAAAAACCAGGACAAACAAATGATTCAGTAACTGTGCAAAAATAGTGGATACCTTAGAAATATAAAATCCAGCTGTGATCATTTGCTCAAGTTTGACAATCATAAGTAGCAAATAAATGCACAATTAAAAAAAAAAAAAAAAAAAAGCCAATTTCAATCCAGTCTGAAATCACAAAATTTCATACCTAGTTACACCAACCATTCTCCCAGGCATCATGCGCACAAGATTTTCCTTTACAGCAAAAAAAGCTGCATGTGGTCCACCATAATGAAGCGGCACGCCAAGTCTTTGAGAATTTCCCAGTGCAATATCCACACCAAATTCACCAGGAGGCCTCAGAATGCATAGGGCAAGGAGGTCAGTAGCACAGCAGGCTAGAGTCTGAAACACCAAATAGATTTTTGACATTTAGTAGATATCAACATATTCCATAAACGTGCAAGGAATAAGCTAAAATTAGACCGTGAAAGTTACATAAAGTAACAAGGAATTGAAAACCCTGCACCCACAAGAATGAATTTACAATATAAAAGGAGATCAGAGAGGAAATAAATGGTAACCGGAAGTTTAAAAAAAATAAATGTAAAACAAAAATTTCAATATTTCACTGTTTCAAATACGACCACCATAATGTGCGGTGGCCAACTCCTCAAAATTATCTCTCCCATTTTTTTACAAAATATATAATTTATACATTTACCATAAAAAAATTAATTAAGAATAAGAATAAAAGAAACAACCACGTCTTTCATATAAAATAAATAAAAGAAACCCAACTAAAACAAAATCAATATTATAATACACATATATAATTTAACATTGATGTTAACTTTATGGATGTTGTTTTTTCATGAATTATTCTAGACTGGTATACAAAGTTTGACAGAAGGAGTCTTACTCCATTTTGATGGGCTAGGTCAACCAGCTGAGTGAAGTCTTCCACTTTCCCATTGGTGTCTGGATACTGAAACAGCACACCACTGACATCCTTTCCACTAAAGTCCATCTCTTCAGGTAACAGCAGTTCAGTAGTGACACCTATGTAGCTAAAAACAGAAGATAAAAGAGCAATTGGGGTGTGGACAACTCACAAACCATAAAATCACTAGTACATAATGTGACTGAACCCTCCGTCACCTGGGGTCCATGGACAGAAATAATGGCCTGCCTCCTCCCAATAGACTGTGGACCCTCTCTGTGGATATACTAGGTTTGGGGCTACAAACTTTGAGGGCACCAGCAGAACTCTGCTTTCAGCTTGACGTCAAACACATGCTCACTCAGGATGTGAGCTAAGATGTGTACCCTGGGAGGGCCAAACCTTTTGTCCCATTCAGTCTGTTTCCTCCATGTTAATAACAGGGGTTTGCAGTATAGGATGCAATCTTATGTAAGTCATTCAGTGTCCTGTTGTACAGCGATGTCCTTCAGTTAACACGTTACTTTAATTGAGTGTACTCTGTATGTAGCTGAACTTGACACCTTTGTATCCTGAAAGGTGTGAGGCAGGATTTCCCCATTGTATGTCCTATTGTTATGTTGTGTTCATTAAGTATCTATTTAAAGGCGGGCTTATGTTATATCCTACTGCATCTAATTACCTAATTTTAAATGAGTCTATTGTTTGAGCCTTACAATGTTTTCATTAGTTTCCCCTGTGCCTCCCTCTTGGTTGATGTGTTTGTTTATAAATCTGTGTTTTCAAATAAATGTTCATTCCTGTTCTACTTTTATACTGGTGTGTGTCCATTCATGCGGAAGAGTCTTTGGATCGGTCAGGATTGAGCTCAATACTTGGCAGCCTTTGTAAAGGCTGTACTTGGAGGCAGAGATACCTGCCTCCCTCTCCAGTGGGTAGAGGACTCTATTCTTGCCCTGGATTTGGTCACAGTATGCTACGGCCCTTCAGCCTCACTTTGCGAAGTTCCACTACTGAGACCAGCAACATGGGAGAGATTTGGTCACTGACTTGACCCCGGTCTCAGCAACGTTCTCCTTCAGGATGATACACCTAGGGGAGAGGCAGCTCTAGGGTTCCGTAGCGTCACACATTTGACCTTTAAGTGAAAACAAGCAGAGGAGATGGAAATCTTCAGGCCCTAAGGCAACGCATTATTAATAAATAGCAAATTTGGCCAGCTGATTTCTTACCATTAATGGCTCAGCAGGGGGTCCAGCACTGGATCTAAGCTATGCGACAAACTCCTTATGTACCTGTACACATGTGTGACACTCAGGCCCTGCATAGAAGAAAGACCGTCTGTGCCAGACACACAGACTATGATCCCTTCCAGTGCACACACACTTTAAATTTAATTATAAAAAGGAGGTTCTGACTGACCCTATCACAACCTGACAATTGTGGCTGCACATCCATTAGAATGTGTAGGACAACTAAATGTATGTTTAGTTTCATGAAAATTATCCATACGCTTTCCATTGTTTGAATCAAAGAAAATAAATGTTCAGAATTGGACAGAACTGTTTAACCATGAAACACCATAGGAAAAATAAAAAGGCACTCTGGAGGGAAGTGGGGTAATATAAGGCACTCTGTGGAAGGAGGGGGTTACATTTGCATAACACATTCTGACCAAACTTTGTTAATTTTTTTTTTTTAGAAAGATTTTTTTTATTCCCTTTACTCACTTACTTAACCTCTATTATATGGTTATGAACCTCATCCCTGGTACTGAACTTATAGGTACAATATATATATATATATATATATATATAATATATATATATATATATATATATATATATATAATATATATGATATATATATATGATATATATATGATATATATATATATGATATATATATATATATATATATTAAAAAAAACACCGCTACTCCAAAGACAGCCCAATACATAAAAGATTGAGAGACTTGCTTGTTTCCCCTGGTAAGAATTTATTAAAAAATAAAAAAAAATAAATAAAAACACAAGGGAGGGTCGAAGAAGTCCACTATTCAGTAGAAGGAGTTTAAGCCTCTGAAGCGGTACATTTTTTAGGGGCATTAAAAAAATAAAAACATTTAAAGGGTCATCTACTTTCATGAAACATGTGTTTAACATCTTGGCATCCAAACTTGGGTACAATAGAAAGAAGAGATCTATACTTACTTGGCTCTTGTTTGCACCACAGCTATTGTTTGTGGGTGGCATCTACTGTCTACATAGAATTTTCTTCTTTTATTATGTCTAATAGAAACAAATATATAGAAAATGATAAGTTTTTATCACAAATCGACAAAGGAGAGATGGAATTGGAAAAATGCTCTTCAATAGGTTGGCATCACTTTACCTATGGCACAACTGCATAGCTTCTGCTGCCGCGGTTCCCTCATCCAGCAAGGACGCATTAGCAACATCCATTCCGGTGAGATCACACACCATGGTCTGATAGTTGAGCAAGCTCTCCAGGCGGCCTTGAGAAACCTCCGGCTGATAAGGAGTATACTGCGTGACCCTAGAGAGGCAAACACACAATAATGTATAATGCAAAAGATACACACCATTTATATCAATATAAAAAGAAATGGGAGAACCTCACTGAGGAGAGAAAATGGCCCACAATGCTATAACCATGAGCACAATTTAATGCAACAGGTCTAGTTCCTTTCCACACTGTATGGTTTACAATGTTAATGACCAACAATGTTCAACATCAAAACAATCCCTATTTTAAATCACCCAACTGTTATTTTTTTGTATCTCTGAAAAATTTATTTATATATATATATATATATATATATTATATTATACACACACACACACACACACACACACACACACACACACACTACACACAAAATCCAAAGATCAGCGCACTCACCTCAAAGCAGGTAGGAGAAAAACTCTTAAAGCTATAGTTTTAAATAAAGCTACTTAAAAACACCTGTCTTACTAAGATAACAAAATTGGAGATTTAGTCACATATATGGCCATATCATGCTAAGCCCACCACTACGTCAAAGTACTCCAATATTGGTGGGTCCTAACACTAAATACTGTTGCTTCTGGGGCTTAATCTCTTTATATGTATTACTTACCAGGGACCAAAAGGCCTTCCTATTGTATAATACAGAGACACTCCTGCAATTTATAGGTCAGGACACCACTTATGGAGCACCTGTGATGGGGAGGGGTGCTAAACCAGAGGCCTGTTCATAGCCTCTACTATACAAACAAATCCAAAAGGAATGCACTCACCTAAACTAGCATATATTATATTATACGGGGTGCTGCTGAGACCAAAATATTATAAATTATTATTATTTATTTTTTTAAATCCCTATCCTGCCATTTAGCACGGGCAGAACTTTAGAACTGACTAAGCTAGATAAGATAGTTTTGAAGCCAAAAAAGGCTCCTGAAATAACATGGACATTAATATGCAAATTATTAAAAACACATCCCCAAACAAAAACAAGAAATCCAAAATGGACTGCACCCCCCCACCCCCCCCCCACTATGGTTTCAAACCATGAATTGCCATGCACAATAAATAAATTGGGAGAATTAACTGAAAACACAGGCTAAAATAAAAAAAAGGAATACTGCACAAACCCCCAATGTGTTGCTTTTACACAGACTGCCATACTAAAGAGCAGTTCCTAGGAAGGAATGTATTACAATATACGCAGACAAGAGGAGCTGAGGAATGCAGTCATGTAGCAGCAGGGCACCCAATGTGAACTGCAAGTAATCCAGAGAAATAGAACATTCATTGCCACCTCCATAACAACCGCAGAAACTTCACTACAGATTCTATTGTAGGTAGGATTGCCACCTTTTGTTCAGAAAAATACAGGCCTTGCTACTGTCGCTATAAACGTAACATAAGCCTGATGCCAATTTTTTACCGGCCTGTCGGTAAAATACCAGCCAGATGGCAACCCTAATTGTAAGCCACAGAAATACATGTACATGCATGCACACTGTTTCTACAGTCGTTAGAGGAAAGTCCCAATATAAACCTTAAGATCGGAGGCAATTCAATTTGCACAATATTTTTCCACCCGGATTGCAATATATAACAGGTTTTCCACTTGACCTCACCCTTAAAGCCTACCCTAGTATAGATAAGGTTACATTATGGCACATCACTTTTTATTTGACTAGTGGTTAGGCACTAAAAATCATGTTTAATTTAACCTATTTATTACGGAAGCCTCATCACTAGGGAGCTCAAATTCAGCACTTTACCAATATATTGCTGTGTACAAATAAAATGGGTGCATGGTTTGAGAGTGGGAGTAGCAGCACTATTTACTCATCTGTGCGCATGCACAGTATTCATTTTCAACAGTCATGGACACTGGGGAATATGAATACAAAAATGTATGTAAAGACAAGATATATCAAACCAGATATAGCAAAATAGAGAGATTAAACTACCTTGCAGAGGTCTTTTATACACCATGAGTCTGACTGCATAAATTCATCCACTAAACTCCCCTTAATAAGAGGCTTTGCTTTTCACCAAAGGTAACTGGGTTACAGTACTTCACAACCAGCCATGTAACAGATTATTTAGCACAATTTGAAATGTCCAGAGTTAACGTTTTAAGGGGCATGCCTTGAATACTTGCTTTCAACTGAGACAATGGCCTTACAATGAACAGTGTAAGGATAGAGAATGTGGATTTCTGTGACCTAAATAGGAGAATAAATATAATGCATAAAAATTTTATATATTTTTAGATTATAAATGTTTCAGTTAAAACACACTATCTTCCACCAAGAAAACAGTGTGTATGTGTATAATATATATATATATATATATATATATATATATATATATATATATATATATATATATATATATATATATATATATATATATATATATATATATATATATATATATATACACACACACACACACACACACACACACACACGTGTGTGTTTTAACTGAAAAGGTCAGACAGGAGCTGCAGTTCTCAGTATAGGCTTGTCACCCAGCCAATATTTAACCAGCAGACCTATAAAAAAAAATTGGCTTGATGCCAAAGTCTATGGAGCCAATCGGAAGGTCATTTTCCTTTTTTGAGGAAAAGGTGACAACTCCATCTCAGCAGCAACCGTGAAACCATCCCTGCCAGCCACTACAGATGTTTAAGAGATCACAAAGATTGACAAATAGACCGTGCACTTCCAGCACTGGTCAACAGAGAGATTCACTCCAGGTATAGGGTAATTCTGAATGCCATCTGTTCTAGATTAGACACCATACATCACACAACGCTTCATGTGCATATTCATTTTAAGTATTATTTTTTTGCTTTTACTCCTTCTTTGAACTCAATTTGTAACTTCAGGAATACGTTTAAATTCCGCTCTGCCACTCAGCTGATACCGAGCTGATATTGCACTTGTGTCTGTCAGTATTGGATATGTACAATTTGTGGGTACTGAATAAAGTGTTAGCAAGAGGGGAAAAAAAAAGGGGCAATCATAGTTCATTTTATTGCATTTTTCCATATATCCTTATACTTTTAGTACAGGAAAAGAACCTCCATCAAACGATGCCTGCAATTAAAATTACCCACATTGGATGAGACGGCCCTGCTCCTATAGTAAAAGCACAAGAGGGAAAAGATATATTAAAAATAATTAAAAAAAAAAAAAAAGTTTCTTTAATATACATACAGCCAGAAAGGAGGCTGGTGAAAACTTCTGAAGATTTAACGTATTCAGTCTTCTCTTCCCAACTGTACCATTATACATTTAACATTACATGTATTAAGCATGGTAATGTTGCGGCTACTTAAAAGTGGTTACTTCACCGCCAGAGGTTGGCAAATGCAACAAGTAGAATACATGGGTGTCATATGTAACATTTTAGCATTTGCTTAGGTAAAACATAGCAAGCCCAACAACTGAGATAGACTAGGTGCTTCAGAAAGTAAGGATTAAAAGTACAAAAAGACATGCAAATAAATAAATAAAATAAAACAGTTACACAAACCTATGGTGAGAATGAGCTAGCTGAACTACAAGCAGACAAATTGTACAGTTTTTTTTTTTTTTTTTTAATAGTGTTGGAATACATATGTATGCGACTAATCTGAGAGGCAACAGAACACTATAGAAAAAGACTGAGGTGAATGTGGAGATTAATTCCTGCATAAAATGTTCAAGGAAAAGTTCTCATTATTGCTGTATTTGAAACAGAGTATAGCAAATTAGAGTAAACACAGTACTTGTGACAAGGACTTGGTGTTCAGATCTACTGACCTTTTTGATAAACAACTCATCTAGTGTTTCAAAATGTATTATTTCGAAACAGAATCTGGTTCCAGCACAACAACATTATTTGACTTTAATATAACCGTTATTTTCCAAACTATTTGCAAAATAAGTGCATTAACTTATTAACATTTAGCAAAACTTCCATTTGGAAGTGTGTGGGCCAAATGTCAAATATACTGCAAAAACAAAAGCAAAAAAACACTGATAATTTTCCATTAGAACCGCTATGTGAATGAGTGTCAAAACTCATTAAATTGTTCAGTCTCGCACTTTTGTCATTTATTTTCTTCTCACATCACTGGAATTTGTTGGGCCAGTTTCCATGGTGATGGAATTCCAAATGGCATTTCGAGAGGGCAAGCAAACAAGTTTTTTTGCAGTAAACACAAATTCTACCCTAATTTATTGGAGTCTATACTTAAGGCAGGTGTCTGATGCTTCTAGTATTACAGACAGAGAAAACTGTATACTAAGCAGTATAAAACTAGTTTCCCGTAGCTTTTTAAAATGTGACCATTTCAAATGTTGCAAAAAACCTTAGAATCCCACTAAACATCATTTAAATAAAATACATGCATGTACACTTATTTGTTTTAGATGTGAAATGGTGTACACTATGTATGATCCCTACAGAACTATCAATATGTAGTGTAATTCATTTTAAAAAATGTCAAATTTTGTAACATTTTAGTATACATGGCACCAAGGACAAACTAAGGAAAACATTAAATACAATCTGTCCTGGTAAAACACTAAATGTATTTATACATTGTATAAATATACAGATGAAGACACACAAAAAATGTATTCATATCCTGCAACACTGCAAAAAGTCCCATATAATTTAACCCCTTAGTGACAGATCTATGCTGCATTTGATATGCCTTGAAGACCAGAATTCAGTTATTTTTGTCATTTGTTTGCTGAACTATGAATTTCTTTTCTTTGTGTTCAGTACACCCACACAAATTATGTATAATTTTTTAAAGGGCGGATTGGGCTTTCATTTGATACTATAATTTTCATCATATGATAAATTTTACCATAAAAAATGATATGAAATATGATGAAAATATGCCATAAAAAACACTTTCTAACTTTGACCTGATTTTTTTTTTTTTTTTAAACCATTACAAATGGTAAAAAAAGACCCCATCTATATTATTCTAATATTTGTCCTGGGTTTAAAAATACCAATGTTTACATGTTTTTCTATGTTTTTTCCTTCTACAGTGACTTATTGACCCCAACCCTAAATTTACCCAAACCCTAAATCTACCCCCACCCCTTAATCTAACCATTCTACCTACTCCAATTGTTACCCTAATTCACCTGTAACCCTAGATCTAGGGTTTGTAGATCTAGGGTTAGCTTTATCTCTCTCCCCCCCCCCCCCCCCCCACTAATGTTTCTGACTGCCTCTAGGGCCGTCAATCTCTGCTGGGCACGCCGTATTGGATCAGGTATTGAAAGAACACTGGTGATCCCAGTGCCCTGGGGGGCAGAGAGGGTGTTGCATGATGCCTCATGCAACACCTTTAACACATAGGTAGTGAAATCTAATAAAAAAAAAAAAAAAATAACTATTATGAAAATACATTGTATTAGAACAAAGCTCTGGAAATTATTAAAAAACACAACCCTAGCAGATCTGCAATTGACTGTCTTAAAGAATGGTGTTGTACACATCCCTTTTTAAAAATTAGCAATTTAGGGAGGAGTCTGGCAACTATAGACCAGTGAAATGAAAAGGAAACCATATTAAAAAAGGATAGGTTTGTTGAAAAATAAAAATAATTTTTATAAATATATATATATATTAATTATAAAAATCACATGGATTTCAAGCTCAGAAGCATGTGTTTATTTCAGGGAGATCATGCCAAACTAATATTTATTTTTTTGGATTGGGTGACTTAAATCATAGATTAGGGTTGTGCAGTAGACACTGCATATCTAGATTTCAGTAAGGTTTTTGACACTGTCACTCATAGAAGGCTTATCAATAAACTGTAATCTTTGAGTTTGGATTCCAATATTTTTTAATGGATTAGGCAGTGATTGAATGACAGTGCTGCGGTCAAAGGAATATATTTAGAGCAATGTCTTGTTACCAGTGAACTATACTCCAGGATATGTACTTGGACCCATTCTTTTAATTTTAATAGGGATATTGCAGAAGGTCTTGATGGTAAGGGATGTCTTCTCATGCATCATCCAAACATTTGCAGCAGGGTTTAGGTTTCTGGAGGGATAAGCCAAATGGCAAATCATTTAGGTAAAACTAGAAAATTGGTCAGAGCTGTGGCAAATGATATCTAATGTGGCTAAGTGCAAGAATATGCATCTTGGATGGAAAAACACAAGAGGAGAGTATAGAATATTTGCTGCAGTCCTAACCTCAACATCTGAGGGAAGGGAATTAGGAGTAACTATTTTAGAAAACCTAGAGGTAGGTAATGTATTAGAGTAGCAAGAAATGGTAGCAGACTGCTCAGTTGTATAAGGACACGAATAAGCAGTAAATCGCTATCATGCCATTGTACAGAGCATTGGTGAGACCTCAATTGGAGTATTGTACACAGTACTGTACACCATATCTCAAGAAGCATGAAGATAATTTGGAGATCATTCAGAGAAGGGTCACTAAACTGGTTCACTGATTGCAGGACAAAGGATCTATATCACCAGAACCTTCCCCAGTTGGCAGAACCATGAAACGTTCCTTAGTTTTCGAGCAGCAAGCCTTCAAAGATAGATGTTTAAAAAAACGGGGATTTTTTGCTTCACCGAAAAGCTCATTTTCTAGAAAAAGTGATTTTTTTCAAAAAACCTAAATGACCCCTCTAATTAATCGTCTATATCACCAGAACCTTCCCCAGTTAGCAGAACCATGATAGGTTCCTTAGTTTTCGAGCAGCAAGCCATCAAAGATAGATGTTTAAAAAACGTGGATTTTTTGCTTCACCGAAAAGCTCATTTTCTGGAAAACGTGATTTTTTTCAAAAAACCTAAATGACCCCTCTAATTAATCGTCTATATCACCAGAACCTTCCCCAGTTGGCAGAATTATGATAGGTTCCTTAGTATTCGAGCAGCAAGCCTTCAAAGATAGATGTTTAAAAAACTGGGATTTTTTGCTTCACCGAAAAGCTCATTTTCTGGAAAAAGTGATTTTTCCCCAAAAATCTAAATGACCCCTCTAATTAATCGTCTATATCACCAGAACATTCCCCAGTTGGCAGAATTATGATAGGTTCCTTAGTTTTCGAGCAGCAAGCCTTCAAAGATAGATTTTTAAAAAACAAGTATAGCTTGGAAGAAACACTGTGGAAGAGGTATAATAGAAAACATTTAAATACATAAAAAGTAATTCAGAATTAAAAAAAAGTGACAGTTTATCTAAAAGAAGACAGACAAGGTCTGCTTGTTGTGAAAAAGGTTTAAAAGTAATATCAGGAAGTATTACTTTACAGAGTAGTATATACATGGAATAACCTTCCAGCTGTAGTGGTAGAGGTTAATATCGTGAGGGATATTAAGCATGCATGGGATAGGCATTAGACTATCCTAGATATAGGATAAGACCATGGACTAATGAAAGTATTCATAAAATTGCCTCCTCCAAAGAGTCAGTGATAATTGTCAAACAAAAGGAAATGAATTACCAGTATAAGCTTTAACCAGGTTTATATAGGTTTAAATAACAGCACCAGTGCTGCTCACATTTCATGAGAGGCACCAGAACCTGGTAAAAGAATAAAATAAATAAGGTTTCCGACCTGTTCAGTGACTGACACACACACACACACACACACACACACACACACACTTTAGCCATAAATGATCATAGTTTTACCAGAAGCCAAAAAACAAAATATCCTCAACTATATGTAATTGACAGAGGAAAAAGTGTCTTCCAACTCAGTTATTGGAATATAAAATCATGTCATAAAGGATTAGATTTTTTTTTTAATTCCAAAAAGAGAAAAGAAAAAAAAAAAATAAACTTTTGAAGCAATCATGTTAGCCAAGTTCTAGCACTTATTAGCCGTAGTAATCAAGGGGGGAAAAAATGTAACCACTCTTGAGCCAATTAAAAAAAAATAAAAAAAATTTTACATAACCAAGCAAGGAATGGGCATCTTCGTTACCACAAATCAAATTCAAATGCCAATTATGTACATTATAATATTTTTAACATTGGAAGGGGTGAAAAAAAAAATCTAAATATGGGGGCATTGGTACAAAATCCTAAGAACATGAGTGGCTTGCACAGAAGCATGTGTCCTTGTGCCAACACATACCTTGCCAGCCAGCCATGCACAGAGTGCTTAGGAAGTGCTCACAAATGCACTGAGGACTCAAAATGCTTTTGCAGATGAGTGTTGCATGTTCACAATGTTGAAACCCACGACCTCGCGAACAACAGATCAGGGTTTCCAAATCAGAACTGCCTCACTGCTCTGGGGCAACTTGTAGGTTTGACATGCAGACAAAAGTTTGTATTACCCAAACAGTGCTCCGTGGTCCTAACTGGCCATTGCAGTTGAGCTCTAACCCCTTCCACAGGTGTTCTTGCCCTATTTTTTCTCAGGAACTAGACCAGATTGCTCATTCCTGGATGTTCCAGTGACTAAGGTGCAGCTAAAAAAAATTTTCATCTTGGTCCTCAAAGAGTGCCCAATTCATACTGAGGCAGAATCCCTTATTTATGCCCCCCATCCCCCAAGTGTTCCTTTTTGGAGTAGCTTTTCTGCAGTCCTGACTTCATCCTCCCGTGTCCAGATTATCCAAGTCTTCCTGGTCACATTGCAGGATAGGCTTATTCAATATAGCACTATTAACTGGGTCTGTTTAATATATAAAAATGTCCCAATGCCTTGTATAACCAAGAAGAATCTCACAGTGACTTTCCAAAGCTCACGCCAAACAGGATCTACACTTGCATAAATTAATTTAAGGGATACTTTAAAGCATTCTTAAAAAAAAAAAAAAAAAAAAAAGTCCCAACACCAAGGATTTGTCTGAAAGGCCAATACAAATGAATGTGCATATTTATGCTTAAAAATACATACACTTACATTAAAGTTAGTATAGTTCAAACGTAGCAGTCCAATACAATTTTTTTTTTTCAACTCGAGTTGTAGCAGAATCAACAAGTCAGTCTAACATTCTTGTAAATTAATTAAATAGACATTCCTAGAAGGATTTAAACATGATAGGAAGTTAAGACTTACCAGCCAGAGTTTTCAAGTAAATTTCGTACAATGGTTTGGGGCACCGAGCAGTTGTAGTAGCCCATCCCAATGTATGACCTCCATAGCTTGTTCTTACGTGCTATGTTGTGGAGAGTTTCTAGAATTTCATTTTCACCTATAAAAATAAACACATTGCAGAGATTCGTTATTACTGAATGGACATGTGAAATGGAAAAATAAAAATCATCAAGCATTAATAGAGGAGCTGGAAACATTCTCCAATGTGACTATTAAAGCAGGATTCTTCCCATTGACCAAAATGTTCAGTTTTAATGCTAGCACCCTTTGCAAAGCAATTAGTCCATTAAAAAAAAATATATATTTAAAATATTTATTTTATTTGACACACACGGAAGGCCAGGCAGATTTGAAAAAAGTTTTCTACTATTAAAGCGAATCTCTTCATTTTTTTTGTTGTAAATTACCCACTTCGGTTCAGTGTGCATCTGTCATAAAAAAAAAAATATAAAAATAATTACAAGATAGCAAAAACAAAAAAAAAAAACAAACAAAACATTTATTTACAAAGTGGAGCACAATGTGCAGGTATCTATAATGGGCCTATAGTTCTTCACTGTTCATTGTCCTATGTACCAAGGATGCGCATACATAGGAGAACACCGTGAAGAATTTAGATTTAGGTTTTAAGCACTTATGCATCTGCAGTTTTATGCCAGAAATGTTGTGACATCATCAAGGCAATAACATATAATGTTTTTTTTTTTTTATTACATACACCTTATGTAGAGTTCTTAACGAGAAGTGCACACTAAACTGTTGATGACAGGATATTTTAGCTTGTAAAGGGAACATGTCAAGTAAACTGGTTCTTCAGCACAGAGAAATATAATGATGTGGTTACTATTGTGTCTTTGGATATCTAACCAGAATGACTTTGCACTACTAAAATACTAAACGGCACCAAACCCTTGTATTGAGAACAGTTCCCCACCCTACCAAAATATTTTCTTTCTAAGAAAAATAATGTAGCTCACAAACACAGACGTGCTACGTCTTGCTAGACAGGTTATGTTGTATTACTACTTTAAACTATTAAATTCATTTCTGGGTAGGCTAACTTATACCTCTAGAAACTGCACCTCTATGACATTCATTTTATACTTGCCAAGAATGTTATCATCAAAAGATCATTCATGTTAGGGTAATAAAATAAAGGGGGTAAAAAAGAGCCTATGACTGCCTCTAAAAATTACTGAAATAGCATCTAATTTTTCAGTAAAACCCTTTTTTTACTGTATAGCTTGGAGGAAAGATGTAACAGGCGGGATTTGATAGAAACATTTAAATACATAAAGGGAATCAACACAGTAAAGGAAGAGAGTATATTTAAAATAAGAAAAACTACCACAAGTAGAGGACATAGTATTAAATTAGAGGGGCAACGATTTAAACAGTAATATCAGGAAGTATTACTTTACTGAGAGGGAAGGGGATGTATGGAATAGCCTTCCAGCAGAAGTGGTAGAGGTAAGCACAGTCAAGGATTTTAAGCATGTGTGGGATAGACACAAGACTATCCTAGCTATAAGACCGGGAGACTATTAATAGTACTCAAAAAAATTGGGAAGACTAGATGGACCGAATGGTTCTTATCTGCCGACACATTCTAGGTTTCTTTAAAATATACAAATACAAAGTGAAAAGTTTAGTGTCCCTAATAGAAGATAAATTGGCATATACTTTTAATGATTAAAATTGGACTTTAAAGTAAATAATGCATACACCTTATCCATTTTCCAGTCACAGCACTACTGTGCAAACAATTATGGTGTTACTATTTGTCTGACCAACATACAGATTTCAGAGACTGCCTATGCTTCAATGTACTACCAATTTTAGATTAGCCTATGAGTTGGTAATTTGTTTTTGATAAAAGCTGTACAAGAGGGTGGGGGAAAGCTACACACAAGTTGCCATGCTGAATAAATAAAATTACGTTCTGTGAAGTATCACGTAATTCAAATAATCCACATACCCCTCAGAGAATAGCTACCAGTATATTTGCCAACAGAATCAAACAGTATTTAATTTGCATTATTTAGGATGCCTTTAAAAAATGGATTTACGTGGCAAAGATAGATAACAAGCAGACTATCTGTCCATCTTTATTTGCCAAGTAATTAGAGCCTGATCATCAGAAAGATGCAACGTAATACCATCAAATATGGCAAAATGTGGTCAAACTGTTCTACAATAATCTCGTAGGCAAGAAGTAACCTGGCTTTACAGATTTGCCCAGAGGAAACATTTAAACAATAAATAAAATATAAACAATGGAATACAATCAGTATCCTAAATTCTCTCCACCTTTTAGCCCTTCAGCACTACAATACAAAAACAGAGGAGTCTAATAAGGCACCATCAGAGTGTGGGGGGACGATAATTAGTGATCTTACCAACAAGCACTAATCTGCCATCAACAGAACGCTTGCTAATTACTGAAGAGTCTCACATTCGAAGGTTCACACATCACTTTTTTAACAAATACAAGAAATGAAGGCATTTCAATGAAGTTTAACACATGTGACAAAATAGGGCCGTTATCACAAAAGCCTAAATATGTGCCATTTGTCATTTAATGGGAATTGGTGGAAGGTCAGGAAGGAAGAATTTTGCAATGGTTTAAAAATTACACAGAGAAAACAAAACACATCCCACTGTAGAATGGTTCCTGTGTGGTATTCAAAGACCTAATACTATGCTACAGCTATTCCATGAGGTCATCCTGAACTAACCAGATAGAACTGGCTGTGAACTTGACAGAAGCTGCTGGGTCTAAAGTTTGCACTGAAGCTGCAATATGCAATTACAGGAGGGGGGAAAACATGCAGCTCCAGAGAACAACCTCCTCCCAGAAGCTCTGGGAAAACTGGATAAGGCTGGAATAGCTATGTAACATACAAGTGCTAGTTGTATTGCCATCCAAATGGATATAAAAATGTATTCAACCAATTTTATGATAATAAAATTCTTAAGGTAATTCTTTCACTCAAACAAAGATCCAATAATTTATTGTTCATACTTTATGGTGTTCTGAAGATCTCCATGCATATATGAACATTTCTCTTTTTAACCTCTTCCTCAGGTTTGTATTGATCCAGCATGCTGCCACACAATCGTTTTAGGTCAGAATGACCTGAAACAAGTGCCAAGAATGACAGTCACCATACAAACGTCCGAAACTTAAATAAAACATGCAGTGAATAAAGAAAGAAAAATAAATAAATAGCTTAAAAGAGGTACAGAATAATAACACAATATAAATCCAAAGCTCAAAATAAAGCTCAAGCAGTTTATTTATCATCAGGATAACCATAGAGCTCAGCTGTTTAATGTAAAGTCAGTCCCAGGCACTGGTCACCATTCAAGCCATTTTTCTCACCTATATATCTGCCGCCATTGCTCTATAGCAAGAATATCCAACAAATATCTAGTATTAAATGTATAAAAACACATTCATTTTCCACCACTCTTTAGATAAACAAGGTCTGGTTAACAATCACAGGAATTGTAGTTTAGCTACATTTGGGGAACTACCCACTGGCTCCTTTACTTTATTAAAGTGCCAGTAAAGTCAGTGACCAGTACCAGTAGAAGGAAGAGCAGGACAAACTACATTACTTCATGGTATAGCAACCTGCGTATTTTATAAAATGATTGCCAATAGTCACATTTTTTATTATGTTCATAGAACTGATCAGTGAGATATTGTAGGTTTATCCATGTTATAAAGCAAAACAATCTTAAATATAAAAATACTAAAATGGTTAAGGAATAAAGTACAGATGATTTGAATAAACAAATGTTTATCACATTTCTAGTGTTGCTCTGGTAACAGTCAAGTCATTATTTAAATGATGACCTCATTGTTAGGGGAATTGCAAATCCAATCTACTGTCACTAAATACACTGAAAAAAAGGCAATCCAGGGTTCACAAGTACAGTAGTGGATTCAGGTCATTTTAGTAACAATAGAAACTTTTTTTTCTCCTCTCCCTCCAAGTCCAATATTATTTTTATTATCCGGTGCCAATAGAACATCTTTAAATGCTTGATGATACTACTCTTTTTGGATTGTTGTACAGTTTAGGACAGGCAGTTCTGCGGTGTTTGTATTTAGCTGTAATTTTCCTCTCATTTGTGTATGCACACATATAACATACCATTATCTTTATCATACCACATAATTTACTATTAAAAAAAAATAAAAATGTGATCAAAAAATTGAAACCCCCCTTTCTAATACTTTCATGAAATATTTTATACCTCTACAAATGCAAATAAAAAATTCTAAACAGATTCTAATGTTTGTTCTGAGTTTAGAAATACTCATTGTTTACATTTGTGTTTTACAGGGCAGTAACTCAAAGTAGTGTTTTTTGTAACCTTTTTCTCCTACAGTGATTTTCAATCATTATTTATTCTCTACAAAGTATAAACTATGTTTGGATTATAGTCCCTTTAATGCAAATCTAACACTTAAACTGAAAACTGGGACATTTGTATCATTAAGTCTTTAAATCCTTATTGCAACATTTTAAATTAATTGGATTAATGAAGCAATTAACTCTACTACAGGTGTTCATTATACACAGTCACATCTATGTGTACTGTGTTAACTTCCTCAGTTTATTTAGAAACTTACAGACTGGATCATCCATCTTCAAAGGTCTTGACAGCTGGATACTACCAGGCACAGTTTTGTCAATCAGCTCATCAATGCTCTAAACGAAAAAAAAAAAAAAAAAAAAAGGACCATTCATAAATAGTTCACATTGTAGGAGTGCCAAGATGATGCAGTTGTTTCCTACATTATTAAGATATAGTTTAGTAAGCTCTCAACTTTAAAAAAAAAGGGTGAATACAAAATAAAAAAAGGTTTCCTAATATGGTTTGGTCTGGAATTTTTTTTAGCCAATTATTAATCACTTGTGCTAATCGTGTACTTTATTGTGCAACAAGAGCAGAGAAGGGGGGGTGTCATCAAATTTTAATGACCTGAAAAGCTTTTCACAATTTGCAAGCTCTTGTCACTAAATAGAGCTTAAACAAAAAGTTGCTGGCTACTGATTAAAAACAACCATTAGTAGGTACTAAATCCTCTTAATGGCAGATTAAAGAAGAAGGGAAAAAAAAGTTATAATCGTTTCCCCCCCCTGGTAATTGTTTTCATGCTAATTAGGGATTTCTTTCCGGACTGTAGCCATATTAAACACAAGGAAATGGGAGAAACTTGAGTTATCTAGTGAGTCTTTATCATTGTTGAACGATTTACAATAGAAGGATTCACAGGGGGTAAATCCTAATAGCCCCTCAGCTAAGCTTTCACAATGAATTAGGAGACAGGGAGACTTATCTAGTACCCAAAAGACTCATTGTGATGCAGACCCACAGGCATTAAACAAATGGCCGCTTCAAAGCCATGAAAAGGAATGGGGGTCGGTGGGAACCCCACACAATAGAAGTAAACACTAATAAAAACAACCATATGCAATTATTACACATCTATCTTTAACTTATAAGAAAGTGTACTGCAAGATAATAGATAAGTATAAAATACTTTCTCTTGTCTGTCAATAGAGATGGAGTTTGGAGATGCAGTGGAAAGGTTCTCTTCTGAATGAATATATATTATTACCAGACACACTGAAAGTAACATGCATGGCAACGAAAACTAAACTTTGGTATTGGCTGCCTGAGCATCATTGGAAATAGTCCAATGGTGCAAAATGATTAGCCACGATTGCATTAGACCTAAAAAGAAGTATTGATAAGAGACACCTTGAATTAGCAAAATATGCACACTTACCTCAACTCCAACTACTTGCATCATTTCCCTTTTCTCCTTGTCCCCAGGTCCTATGTGCCTTTCGGAGAAATCATCGTGCCTGGGAAACAAGAGCTCGATCTGCCTTGGTGAGGCACTGGTGGATGACAGGGATGCACCCACAGTAGCCCGGGTGCTATTCCATCTTATCGCCTGTGCCTGTTGGCACGCAGCCCTCCAACTACAGCCCCCTGCCTTCCCATGGAGTCTGACTGATCTCCACAGAGCACTCCAGGTCTTTGCACAGTTCTGCATGATGACCCACTCTGCAATCACCGTATTAAAGTATTTACTCGACTAATCCTAATTTGGTTACAGGGATGCTTGACTAGGGATGAGGAGCTATGCTCTGTAGCCAACCTCCCTCTCACTAACAGTGAAAGTTGCACAGTGTCCGCCACCTGCGGATTACTTTGTACTGGAGCACCAGCAGGGGTGCCACGCCTCCACATTATATTCTTTTCCACCAATGAACAGAGACAGGACAGTTGACGTAGGGACAAGCCCCCCTGCTGATGAGAGAAGTAAGCAAAGTATCCTGAACAGATAAAGCACTGGAAAAATGCAAAGCTTGCAGATTTCCCACAGGCTTTCAAATTGTAAACATGGGCTGATTATACGACTAAGCCGAGGGGAAGGTTCCAGGTAACACACACCTCCCTCCTTAGATGGGCAAGGAATGGCCAACACCTATTATATACTGTCTTGTTTGTTTCTATTTGCTGTATAAATAGTGTATCTCGAAAACTAATCATACACCATGTCATTACAAGTGGAATCAAAATAGTGATTGCTAAAGAGTCCTTCCCACTTTAAGATGTAGCATTTTTTTTTGTACAATACTCATTACTCTGTATATTATGGTTATCATTCTAATGTTTGCAAGCGATAGCTTGGAACACAAGTGTGATATAACAGGGTAGTCTAGAATCCTAATTGAGCCACATACTGTTTGTGCTGTGGCTATGCACACAGAGGTCAGCGAGTTTCTTTTAAGGTTACCTATGTGATTTTTTTCCTCATTGTCAGAACTGAAATTGCATTGATCGCCTATAAAATCATAGAATTCCATCCCTAGGTATAGAAAAGTAGGATTTTATAATAAACAAAGTAATGTGTTGTAAATATATTAAAATGACTAATTAATTATTAGAATTGACTAGAAGGATGGGGCTGATTACATTTTGACAATTAATGCGTCTTTGTAATTTTTATTAATTACAATTCTTCATGCACAAACACTTCTGTGTGTACATTAAGTAACCATTCAGAAAAGCCACTCTAAAAGTAGCAAAAAGCTCATAACATTAGAGCAGGACCTTAAATCACTCTTTACCAATATTTGTTTGTAAAAAATATGTTTCATTTATTCACAAATTACCAGGTTTGCAGCTTTTACTGATCTTCCCACTCAGCTCCAAGTTTGACTGGAGCCTGGGACCAAAGACAACATTATAAAGTATTTCAAAAAAGCAAAGTATCCAAAATGTTAACTCTACTTGCAATATCTGCATACATGTATTGCACAAGAGCATTTACAGAACACACATCTGCAGGGTTTTTTTTTCAATAGTTGTACAGCTAAGATTGTCAGGTCCTCCAGTGTTTTGCTGAACACAGAGACTTTTACATGCTCCTCTGCAGAATGTAGAATGCAACTCTGTCCTATGTGATTGTGCTATTTATTCACCCTGCTATTGCCATGTTTTCAATTTTGCAAGCAAACAAGTGATTTATTTTAACCTCTGGCATAACTTCTTTTATCTTGTTGAGATGATTGTTCTAATATTCTCATTATTAACTACTTTGATTAATTAATTTGTTTCCTTCTGAACAGATATAAATTACACATTTGGCAGGGCAGCATGTAAAAGGTATAAGTGTCCCGGAACATTCATGTGTGCATGGAATCAGAAGTAGGAGGAGTTAAGTAATATCTATGCAGATTCATAGAAAGCAAATGGTAGCAATTCAGAAATGATGCTTCAGAGGCATGGCTGCGTAGGGTACAAGCAATAAATTAGTGCAATGGGCCTTTATAAAGGAGGAACTCACCTATTCCTTTTTCATAATTATAGACGGCCTTGAGGGTAGCGTCCAGATGCAGAAGTCTCACTGCCTCTCATGCAAACGTAATTCTGACTAGAAAACTTATATTGCAGAATAGTCCATCTAATCAACAATTCATAAGTGTAAAAGGAAAATCCTTCATGACATTATGGGAACCAGGTGACAAAATGGTCTTACCATATTGTCCTGAGTATAGGGTGCAGTTTTTCATAAACTAGGGGTGCAGCATATACGTGGGCTCTATCCTATCAGAAGAGAGGGCAGTTGTACGTTCAAGAAGGTGGCAATCACCCACCTAATGCCTAATGTAGCGGTGTTCCCAACTATTTTATAGATATCCATCAGTCCGGACTTTGCTGCCAATCTTTTCTTTGTGCCACAAAATTATGGATGACATTCTTAAGCTTATGACTAAGTACCCACTCAGGGTTTGAAACAAGTAAGGTAGTCATTTTCTTTGCTCCTCCTCCATGTATACCCACTATGACCATGTGATTTAATGTCCGGCATTAAAACAACACTTATTGTATCTTACAGTGAGTGCCTACTTATTGCCACTTGACACCAGCGCGATTCACCTGGGTGATACCTCATCCTTTTTTATAACAATGAACAATGTTGATGTCTATCCCTGGAGATAGCTTCAGAGCATCTGTTAATCATGTGATACATGTTTTTATAGTGCAGTCCAAAGACAAAAGACAGCATCACTTTTTGCATTGATAAATGAGTATTCTGCAGCCATTATCAACACATACCCTACCCGCAGTAGGAACTCCCCAGGTTTATCCCTGTAACAAATTTGTTAGTGGAAACCTATGACTGGGATAGTGGGAATATAACCTTTATCCACACAGCAGGAAAGCTTCCATTAACACTGAGATGAGCCTGTTTATAATACGGGATAATGATCATTGCACAAGCATGTGTAACTTGATCACCACCAAATGCTCTACCCAGTCATGTGCATAACTGTCCATGGTACTGATAAGGGCGATGAGATGTGCAATGATAAAAATAATATAATATCACTGGCAAAAGAGTAGTAAATAGCAGCTTACCTAAAAAGTTGAAGGCTCTCATATTGCTCTGTATTAGAAAAAAGAGGTTATGGTCGCTGTATGTTCAGTATGCTGACTTTTCCCCCCAATTAGAGTGTTGTTTAGTAGTTCAGTTATAACTACAATAAATAGGGCTTGTATGGATTGAGCTAAAAAAAAAGTTAAAAATGAAACCTTGCTTCAAATATGTAGCATGAAAAAAGTTATTGTTATAGATAACTGTTTTCAGTATTGGCCTAAAGGCAAAACATGTTTTTTCCCCCTGTATTTAAAAGAATTGTGGTATTTATTTATCGGTTTATCTTTGTTGTTCCTTATATTACTAAAACAAATATTCAGATTAAAAAAACAATGTCATGATCATGAAATGTAAATTGATGCATCTATTCATGAGCAGTTCTGGAAAAAATAGTGAATTTGAAGCCACCATAAAACAAATGAACCTGGAGTATTAAAGAGCATTTTTGAAAGTAAGAACCTTCTTTGCATTCTATCAATACTAGTACTATCCTCTGATATTATAAGACAATGGTTAATAATTACTACCTCACCTATCGTTTATAATAGACTGACAGATTAAGAAAAAGGATTTGGCTGAGAAGAAAAAACAGGGGCACACTCATAACGGCACTCACTCTGGGCAAACTTTAAACTTTTCCAAAGTGACTAGTTTCATCATTGAGGGATATAAAAAAGACTCATGAATAACAAACATAGATCATAAAAAGACTGACAGGATAATTTGCAACATATAAAACAATAATCTTTATGGGAAAAAATTAGGTGACAAAATGGTATATTATGTACATTATGGTCTTAAATATAGGCTGCATATTCTCCTTAAATTACAGGTCTAATTCCTTTCAGGATGGAGAACGATTGTACTTTCAAACAGGTGCCAGCCACCAACTTGTTCCCAACTATTTTAATGATATCCATCAGTCTGGACTTTGCTGCCTCTCTCAATTTAAAGGTTTATTTAATTCCAGTCCTAATATGAGTATTTAGTCTGCTCCTCAGCACACTGTTACTGCATGATCAGAACTCTCCAACTACTCTGGTACCATCCTAGCAGCTTCTAACAAGTGAAAGTTACTCTTTATATTGTAGCCAGATGAGGCTACTGTGTGTCAGTCAGCCAGTTCAAGCACAAATTACAGTTCAATGTCCAAGTTCAGCTTGCCAAGATGTAGGGTCAGAGTTCAGCAGTCTAGCTGGCTCAGTTTGGCTGATATCTATCTCTCTTGTTTCCTACCAACTGAAGAGTAGTTGTCCATCCTGAATATAAGGTAAAAATAATTCCTTTGCTTCAGTAACCCTGACCCAGGATAATTTGTGGACCAGACTTGGCAGATCCACAATTATGGCAGTTGGACTATGGCAACTACTCGAGGTCCTAAAGCCTTCCAGATAGTTTATCAGTATAAAGGGGTTAGAGGTTATCTAGTGTACCACATTTGCTCAGCTATAAGATGGCCCTGATTATAAGACAACCCCCAAAATTTTGATATTAATTTAGGAAAAAGACAAGACGCCTAACCCTACCCTAAGAAAACAGTTTTACTAGTAAGAATTAATTGACATGTAAATTTTTTTACATTTTTTTTTCTGATTTATTAAAACTTATGGCTAAAAAATATAATTTCCTGTTTTTAGTTCCTTTCATTGGCTAATGCACCCCCAGACTTGCTCATATGCATTTGCTCTGAATACATTATGACTTATTTTCAATCAAATATGGTATTACCATTCCACACGGGATGGCAGGAAGAGGTAAGAGCAATCATCTCAGAAGACTCAGTATAACAGTTTTTTTTAAATGTATTATTTATTTGTTCCTTTTATATTCATATTTTCTTTTCTGTGAAAATAGTTGTTTTAAATGGCAAATGTATTGTAAGGATCGCGGGGCTACCCCCCGTCACCCACCTGCAAGACCTGATGCCCGACGGGTCCCGCGATCGGGACATAACAACACCCACATCCCCAGCCGTCGGATTCCCCACTCCGCGCGCGCCCGGCATTGGTTACTAGCGCGCGCGCGTCAGACCTCTGTGGCTTTTCTCTCCCGAGCGTCTCTATGGAAACGAGCGGCACGGCGTGGGTCTCACACGTCACGGGGGCGGGGCTATGGCCCTTTAAAACACCAGCGCGCCTTTTTTAAAATTGCTTGAGTATTCACCTTGCCTGTTCCTGTTTTGTGAGACATTCTGCTATTGTTATTTGACCCGGATTGTTTTGCTGACCTTCCCTTCTTCTGGACTCCTGACCCGGCTTGATTCTTTGGACTTCCCGCTTTCTGGCTCCCTGACCTTGGCACTCCTCCTCGTTTTTGTGATCTCTGGACTCCCTGACCCGGCTTGTTTACCGACTATTCTAATCTCTGGCTCTACTACCTGGATTCCACTCGACTACCCTTTTTCCCAGTTGTCACTGCTGCAGTCTCGCTAATCCTCCAGTACTGTGGTGTCTGGCAAGGGCTGTCACTACTGCAATTGGGGCTCCACTTCTGAACCACGGTACGTTCATCACAAAATACTCAAGCCATCTATGGACCCCGCAGAAGTGATGGAAGCCGTCTCTGCCATATCCCGACAATTATCCACCCTCACCCAATCGGTGCAGGATCTGCAAGCAAGCCATTCACATTTCCAGCATCAGCTCCATGACTTGCAAGCGTCACGCCTCTACCCCTCCACCGAAGGACCGTCTCCCCCTTTGAACGTACCTCCTCCTGAGCCGGCTTCGCTATCCGCCCCTGAACCCCGAATCCCTTTACCAGAACGGTTCTCGGGTGATAGGAAAAAGTACCGTGCCTTCATGACTTCGTGCCAATTACTGTTCTCCTTACAGCCTCGGACGTATGCCACCGACTATGTCAAAATACGAACAGTTATTTCTCTGCTTCAGGGGGAACCACAGACATGGGCACATCACCTCCTGCATTCACATCACCCAGCGTTGGACTCTTGGTTGACTTTCTGTCAAGAGATGGACGCCCTATTCGAAGACCCGCTCAGAATGGCTACAGCCCAATCTTCACTCCGCTCCCTGAGACAAGGCCGAAGACCCGTAGAGGAATACGTAACGGAATTCCGGAGTCTGGCCATCGACAGCACCTGGAATGAACCAGCACTGTTAGATCAATTCCGCCAAGGTTTGGCAGACTCCCTCAAGGATGAACTCGCACGTATAGGGATACCGTCATCACTGGATGCTCTTATCCATTTAGTAGTACAGCTGGATCGACGATTAAGGGAGAGAAGATTGGAGCGTACATCCACTTTCGCTCCTCTACCCAGACGTTCAACCGCATTCTTTGAAACTCCCAGTTCAAGTACCACAGCCACCAACCCTCAGGAGGAGCCTATGCAAGTAGGCATTGCCCGGGGCCCCCTTACTGAGGCTGAAAGAAGCCGTCGTCGAATGAATAATCTATGCCTATACTGTGGTAAACCGGATCATCTTATACGTACCTGTCCTCGACTGCCTAGACCATCCGGAGGTAAGATACTCCAATTCCACACTTGTCCCAGTGCAGTGCTATCGCTTGGGTCCCCTCATCTATCCCTTTCCTTGTCTCTACAGTGGGCCACTAAATCTGCTACACTTCAAGCGATCATCGACTCGGGAGCAAGTTGCTGTTTCCTTGATCACTCCACAGCCAAGCTCCTTCATATCCCCACCTTCAAGAAAAACAAACCATTACATATACAGGTGGTAGACGGAACACCCCTCAACTCAGGTCCCGTTACCTTGGAGACCTTGCCACTACGAGTCACGTTAGACTCATCCCATATAGAGTCTCTTCGGTTCCAGGTGGTGAATTCGCCTCTCTATCCAGTTATCTTGGGGATCCCCTGGCTACGACAGCACAACCCCCACATAGATTGGGGAAAGGGTTCCCTCACATTCACCTCCGAATTTTGTCAACACCATTGTTTGGTCACCCCATCCCCACTACTGACCATCGTGGACTCCTGCTCTTCTGAATCCGCTTCTGGAATCCCAGATCCTTACGGTGATTATGCTGATGTGTTCGACAAAAAGGGTGCTGACGTTTTGTCGCCGAGGCGTCCTTATGATTGTCCCATCGACCTTTTGCCTGGATCATCCATTCCTTTTGGGAGGATCTACCCATTGTCTGAACCGGAATTAATCCACTTAAAGGATTATATCGAGGAAAACTTAAAGAAAGGTTTTATCCGACCGTCTACCTCCCCTGCGGGTGCTGCCATATTCTTTATTGGGAAGAAGGATGGAGGCCTCAGACCATGCATCGACTATCGGGAACTTAACTATATTACCATAAAGAACCGCTACCCTCTCCCCCTTATTACGGAACTTCTGGACCGAGTGAGGGGAGCTACCATCTTTACCAAGATCGATCTACGTGGGGCCTATAACTTAGTACGGATTCGCAAAGGGGACGAATGGAAGACTGCTTTTCGCACCCGATATGGGCACTTTGAATATCTGGTAATGCCTTTTGGGCTGTGTAATGCCCCAGCCACCTTCCAGCACTTCCTGAATGACGTTTTTCGAGACTTTTTAGACGTCTTTCTGGTAGTATATCTAGATGATCTTCTCATTTTTTCAAAGGACCTTCAAGAACATCGTCTCCATGTCCGCCAAGTTCTTTCTCGTCTTAGAACGCATCAATTATATGCCAAACTGGAGAAATGTTCCTTCGAGTGCACCAAGGTTGAATTCCTTGGTTACATCCTCACTCAGACATTCTGCTATTGTTATTTGACCCGGATTGTTTTGCTGACCTTCCCTTCTTCTGGACTCCTGACCCGGCTTGATTCTTTGGACTTCCCGCTTTCTGGCTCCCTGACCTTGGCACTCCTCCTCGTTTTTGTGATCTCTGGACTCCCTGACCCGGCTTGTTTACCGACTATTCTAATCTCTGGCTCTACTACCTGGATTCCACTCGACTACCCTTTTCCCGACACTCGTGCCAGTTGTCACTGCTGCAGTCTCGCTAATCCTCCAGTACTGTGGTGTCTGGCAAGGGCTGTCACTACTGCAATTGGGGCTCCACTTCTGAACCACGGTACGTTCATCACATGTATAAACTGTTTACATTGATTTATATGGAGCATTTCCCCCCCCTGCTGGCTTGTTTAAAACTCCTGATTCTATATGCATGTGAATGGCGAGGTTTTCAATAAAAAGCAGTGTTAGCTGTTTCATATTGGTATCATGGATAATAATATCTACTACATAAATTCTCTGCAGAGTCTATGGGGAAGAGCAAAATGTCGTCCCAAATTGGGGTCAAATAGGGTTGCTACCTTTTTATGAAAAAAATACTTTCAATGTTCTTGTCTTCATACACTTAACACTGGCCTTAAGCCAATTATTTATGACTTGACTAACAACCCTAAGCGCAACCTCATACATTCGAGTTGTGTGAAGCTGATGATCCTGTTTTGTGTATTCATTAACCTTTGCATCCTGCATTCCAAACAAGGTTTCCCCTTCTATTCTCTGCTGTACTTTGAGCAGCCTACCACAATGTGATTGTGGATAGAGTTGAGCAGACACCTGGATGTTCGGGTTCGGCGTGTTCGGCCGAACTCGGAAAAAAAGTCCGGGTTCGGGGTCGAACTTGACCCTGAACCCAAACATACAAGTGTTAGGGGGGACCTAATGTCCCTCCGGTCCCCACCCATTGTCGGCTGGTGGGGACCCTAATAATAATAATGAGGGGGGGGCCTAGTGCCCCCCCCGGACCCCACCCATGAGCAGCATGTGGGGACCCTAATAATAATAATGACGGGGGGACCTAGTTTCCCCCCCCCGGATCCTCACCCATTGCCGGCGTGTGGGAACCACAAATAAAGTGACTAGGGGTACCCAGCCCCTAGTCACTTCCCCCCCCCCAATAAAATAAAATGCCTACCTACCCCCCCTCACCCTAATAATAGTGAGGGGAGTGGGCAATAAACTAACCTGTAAAAAAAAACAATTTTATAATTACCATTTGATGTCTTCTTTTTTCTTTCTTCTGTTTTCTTTCTTCAGCCCCAAAAAAGGCTAAATAAAAAACAATAATAAGCGCCGCAAAAAAAAAAAAAAAAACGGGCGCAAAAAAAATCCACAGGGGAAAAATAATAAATCTTCTTTTTTCTAATTCAAAAGAACTTTCCCACGCTGTGTAAAATGACACAGAGCCCTCTGATTGGTTGGATTTCAAACCAACCAATCAGAGTGCTAGCCATTTTAAACAGAGTGGGAAAATTCTAAAGAACTTTCCCACGCTGTGTAAAATAACACAGAGCACACTGATTGGTTGGATTGAAATTGACAGTTGGTTTGTAACTTGTAAATTATGAGATGAAAAAGAGGATAACCATGATCAAGAATGAGTACCCAAAACCACGAAAAAAACAAGTGGTGTCTAAATAAAAACACACTTACTGTAAAAACTACAGTGAGATAAACAATGCAGTGGCCCTTTAAAAAATAAAGAACAATCATAGTGTAATCCAGTATAACACTATTAATAAAGACTTGAGGGGTAATACTCACAAGCAGAGCGCCAGTGAATATATGGATAAATTAACAGGCATGTCAGTAGTACTCAGCCATAAATGGACTCTCTGTGTTGTTTAGATGCACTGACAGATATGCCAGGAGTGCTATTTTCTAAAGGTAGAGTTTACTCCAGTAAAAGGACACACACAGGGAAAACAGATATAAAAGATAAAAGTTCACAATAGAATGGGAAGGACACTAAACCAACGCGTTTCGACTTCCATCTTCATCAGGGTTTAGAGCTGGATGTGTTCTGTGCTGTTTATATAGTAAATCCCCATACCAAGGAGAGTGTAATAAAAATATATATGTGCATCAGAGAATAATACACATTGTTCAAATATAAATCAAAGATGCTATTCCGTGATTAAAGTTATAAAATCGCTATCAATTATGAAAATATATGTCAATTAATCACAACCTTGGCTTAAAGTGATGCAAGTGCAATAATGAAATGGAATCAACCTGGTATTTTCCCAGACTAAAAATCATTAAAAGTAAGTGACTGTAGCAGTTTAATAATAACATAGAAACATAGAAACATAGAATGTGTCGGCAGATAAGAACCATTCGGTCCATCGAGTCTGCCCAATTTTTTTTGAGTACTTTTATTAGTCCCCTGTTCCCGGTCTTATAGCTAGGATAGCCTTGTGTCTATCCCATGCATGCTTAAAATCCTTGACTGTGTTTACCTCTACCACTTCTGCTGGCAGGCTATTCCATACATCCACTACTCTCTGAGTAAAGTAATACTTTCTGATATTACTTTTAAATCGTTGCCCCTCTAATTTAAGACTATGTCCTCTAGTTGTGGTAGTTTTTCTTCTTTTAAATATACTCTCTTCCTTTACTGTGTTGATTCCCTTTATGTATTTAAATGTTTCTATCATATCCCCCCTGTTACGTCTTTCCTCCAAGCTATACATGTTAGGATGCTTTAACCTTTCCTGGTAAGTTTTATCCTTCAACCCATGAACCAGTTTAGTAACCCTTCTTTGAACTCTCTCCAAAGTATCAATATCCTTCTGGAGATACGGTCTCCAGTACTGCGTACAATACTCCAAGTGAGGTCTCACCAGTGCTCTGTACAATGGCATGAGCACTTCCCTCTTCCTACTGCTAATACCTCTCCCTATGCAACCAAGCATTCTGCTAGCATTTCCTGCTGCTCTATTGCATTGCCTACCTACCTTCAAGTCCTCTGAAATTATTACTCCTAAATCCCTTTCCTCAGATGTTGAGGTTAGGACTGTACCAAATAGTCTATATTCTGCTTTTGGGTTTTTACGCCCAAGGTGCATAATCTTGCACTTGTCCACATTAAATGTCAGTTGCCACTGCTCTGACCATTTTTCTAGTTTAGCTAAATCATTTGCCATTTGGCTTATCCCTCCATGAATATCAACCCTACTGCAAATCTTTGTATCATCAGCAAAAAGACATACTTTGCCAACAAGACCTTCTGAAATATCGCTAATAAAAATATTAAAGAGAATGGGTCCAAGTACAGATCCCTGAGGTACCCCACTAGTAACAAGACCTTGCATCGAATATACCCCATTGACTACAACCCTCTGTTGCCTGTCACTCAGCCATTGTCTAATCCATTCAACAATATTGAAATCCAAACTCAAAGATTTCAGTTTATTGATAAGCCTTCTATGTAAAAAGGTAGAAGTCCATATATACAGTTTTATGATAGAAGCTCTATGTGATTCCATTAATAAAATATACTGAATGTCCCTGTAGTTGTAAAATAGCAAAAATGTAAGAACTCAAATAAAATGACTTTTAAAAATCTTAACTTGCCTTAAAACACCATAAATATGTATAAATAAATATGGAAACAGAATTTAATCTGAGAAGAAGATGAGGAGCCTGTTTGTTATATCTCCCCTTTATTACAATAATGTAATCATAGCGTTACCAATTCCTGGCCTTATAACGAGTTATCCTGTCATGATCACCATGCTGATCGTGACTTTATGACAGGATAATCGGTGCTCCATTAACCCCTTAGTGACCGAGTGCTATGCTGCATTTGATGTGCCTTGAAGACCAGAATTCCATTATTTTTGTCAAATGTTTACTGAACTGTGAATTTCTTTCTTTGTGTTCAGTACACCCACACAAATTTTATATCATTTTTTAAAGGACAGATAGGGCTTTCATTTGATACTATTATTTTCATCATATGATATCATTTACTATTAAAAAAAATATAGAATATGATGAAAATATGCCATAAAAAACACTTTTTCTAACTTTGACCTGATTTTTTTTTTTACACAATTACAAATGGTAAAAAAGGCCCCGTCTATATATTTCTACTATTTGTCCTGAGTTTAGTAATATCAATTTTTTCCTGTTTGTCTATGTTTTATTTCACGTAATAGGGCAATAAACAATATTAGTGTTTTTTTGCTTTTCTAACCATTTTCTTCTACAGTGATTTTTTAACCCGAACCCAAAATTTACCCCAACTCTAAATTTACTCTAACCCTAAATCGACCCCCACCCCTTAATCTAACCCTTGTAATCATCCGAACCCCCCTTTAACCCTAATTATGACCCTATTTATAACCCTAACCCTAGATCTAGGTTCAGTAGATCAAGGGTTATCTTTTTCCATTTATTTATTTATTTAATTAATTTTCTATTTTTAACTGTAATATACTTAACTGCCTGTAGGGGCAGTCAAGCAGCAGTTTCAGAGCGACGGAAGAGATTTTTTTTCTCTCTCTTCCGTCGCTCTCCTCTGGGCATGCTGTATTGGAGGCGCATGCTCCTTCAATACAGCACACACCCGCGATCGGGGGCACAGAATTGCAACACTTTAACACACATAGGCAGTGATCAGCTTTCACTGCCTATGTGTGTAACGCGCATACGATCACATTCGCGGTGATCGTATGCGCGCGGGGGGGCTGAAGGCACTCTCAGAGGCTGTTTCGGATTCGAAGCAGCCTCTGTGAATAGCTACAGACATGTAGTGTTGCGCTAAGGAGCGCAACACTACATGTAAAGGGAGGAAGTATATATACTTCCTCATGGTCCTCAGGGACCATGCTTTTCAGGACGTATATATACGTCCACATGCGTTAAGGGGTTAAAGATCGTGTTTCTTGGGTCCAGGAATCTGCCTAGCAAATTTGACTTGTTCTTGGATCAGAGGTCCAGCAGTCATGTGATCGCTGTGATGAACGAATCACAGCAATCACAGACAATCACATAACAAAGTCAATATCTTCAAATCATTGAGTCTCCACATGGCAGATCAGTTATACAAAGTGAGATTGAGTATTTCCTTTAAACATGTATTTAAGTTAACATAGTAACATCAACTTCAACCCTTCTACCTATCCTGCTTATGATGCAAAAAATGGGAGGGAGGGGGGCAGAAACAGAGACAGGGGAGGGAGGGGGGCAGAGACAGAGACAGGGGGAGGGAGGGGGGCAGAGACAGGGGGAAGGAGGGGGCAGAGAGGGAGGGGGGAGACAGAGCAACAAGGGAAGGGAGGGGGGAAGAGAGCTACAAGAGGGGGAAGAGACAGAGGGAGGGGGGGCAGTGAAAAACAAGGGGGGGGGGAAGAGACAGAGGAGAGGGGGGAATCAAAGGGAGGGGGAGAGAGACAAAGCTGGGGGCAAGGGAAAGAGAGGCAGAATTGGCACATAAAAGGAAATAAAAACAAATGCATTTTTTTATATAATTTTTTATTAAAAAAACAATTTACATGTGAATATATACAAGTTTAACTTTTTTCCTATAGGGTAGTCTTATATTCAGGCTTTTAGTTTTTTTCCTAAAGGAATATCCAAAGTTTGGGGGGTCGTCTTATAATCAGGGTCGTCTTATAATCGAGCAAATACGGTAATTTTGTAGCCCTCCTTTGCACTTTTTCTAGTTCAATAATATCATTTTTAAGGACTGGTGCCCAGAATTGTACTGCATATTCAAGGTGAGGTCTTACAATTGACTTGCAAAGAGGCAAGATGATATCCTCCTCCCGTGAATCAATACCCCGTTTTATACATTGCTGCTGACTGGTATTGAGTTGCTAAGTCAGTTTTCTACAATTATTCCTAAATCCTTTTCAATAGTTGTTTTTGCCAGGGAGATACCATTTAAAGTATATGTTGCTTTGTTATCACTTGCCCAGCTCCCCACTCTTCCAAATCTTCTTACAAAGAATAAACATCAAGGTCAGTCTGTATTACCTTACCTAATTGTGTGTCATCAGCAAACACAACTTCCATCCCTTGCTGAGCACAGTTTATTTCAGTAATTAGTGTCCCTGTGGTGCTGATTTTATTTTCTCCATTTAAAATGTTTTTATTATCATTTGAAAGTTTTTTTAAAAATATTTTAAATAAATTCAAGCCTGTGCTGGATATCTGATAGCTCTGACCAGTACATTTTACTGCTCAGATTTTCTTTTCTGAAATGTACCCACAGCTTAACACTACGCAAGACCTTTTTTAAAATCATTCGTGATAAACCAAATTTCCTTGAATATAACTAGAACGTGTTGGAGATCTTTTAGAGATGAAGGAGCACTGTTCCATATGTGGTGGCTAGGTCCAGCCTTGACAAATATTTTAGATAAAATCTTATCTTTATTAACAGAACTGTGTCCTCTCGTGGACAAAACTACTCCCCATGTGTTCCTTTTACATCTATACTTTCCAAATTGTAGTAAGACTATGAGCTATTTAATCATTCACTTGTTGATGGCTACTAAATTATGTATCTCGAGGAAATTGAAATCTAACCTATACCCAACCTATACAGTGGCCAGAAATAGAACATCAAATAGAGTTTTTAATGTGCTGTGGAAGAGGGAGTCTACAGATCTAGAGGACAGCTAGAGACCTATAACAATATGGCCCACAGCCTGAGCTATTCTAGCTTGGGTCGGGCCGCCTTACCTTACCCTCCTCGATACCCCCACAAAGTGAAACACCAGGTCTGGAGGCCTGGTGCCACTCAGGACATCCTGAAGCTCTGCCCAAATGAAGGAGATCTGTGCGCGATTTCCCCTCCTCTTACACACATCTTAATAATAAAGGTACATGCCCACGATCACTGCAATGGCAGCGCGGTGCTTGGCTCCACCCTGCTTCACCCCCCCCCCCCCCCCATCATCCAGTATATAAGCAATCTAACCCATGACTATTTGGATTACTCAGTCCAAATTTAGGTTCAGGTTTTGTTTTTATGTATTATTCTTATATTGGTGTGTTTGGGAAAAGTATTTCATAGAATTAAACAGAAAATAAAGCAGGTGACTTTTTTGGGAATATCTCTTTAATGTGTGCAAATGGCTGTTCCTGTTATTGTGCGCAGGTATTAAATGACTAGAGCGCCTCGCACTATGATCACTGACAGGTGGCAAGCTGACAGGTCTCCAGAGTATCCCCTCCTGATCTCGCACCGGGCTGTGCCTGACTGCACATAGCCGGGGACGCGCATTACTCCACTATCGGAGCTCAGGCTCGCCTCCGATGACGTCACGCCTGACCTCAGCGCGTGACTAGCGGGAACATTTAAAAATGCCTCTCACAGTAATACCTGAGCTTGGTGATTCTCGTGTATTTCCTGAACTCCTGGCGTTTTTCTTTTGTGGATTTCTCGTTACCGATTTGGATTGTCCTCTGGCCTACTCCTGTCATCTGGTTCCCTACTCACTCGTTTTGCTGTATTTCTGTGTATGATCCCAGACTGTTTAACCGTGTATGAAGCCTGCCGATTCCCCTGATCGTGGACTGTTTTACCGTGTATAAAGTTTGCTGATTCCCCTGATCTTGGACTGTTTGCTGACCCTTCCATTTCGTATGCCCTTGTCTGTACCGTTGTTATCTCTGCTGTTTAACCGTTGCCATAATGGACCATCTCTACTGATCAACCCGTACCATACTGGATTACAAGTACCGTATCCACCTGCTGCTTTAACTGCTGTATCATTGTCATCTCTGTTGGTTAACCCTTACCACACTGGATTACAAGTGTGGTATTCATCTGCTGATTTACCACTGTGCCGCTGCTCTCTCTGTGGTTAACCCTTTCCTCACTGGATTACAAACTTTATATTATTCGTATCTCGTGGAGGATTTTTAGGAGCAGAAGAGACATATCCCACCAGCACAGCAAAACCACCGGTGTCAGGTTCGTACTGTTTTCCATATTTATATACATAGATTACCTTCAAGTGTTCGGATCAAATCCTGCCTAATGGTCTCTCCTTGCTCTTCCTATCTGTTTATCACACTGGCGGAGGCAGTGTGATGATTTTGGCAATGTTCTGCTGGGAAATCTTGGGTCCTGCCAATCATGTGGATGTTGACACATACCAAATTGCTGAGCATTGTTGAACACCATGTACACCCTTTCATGTAAATAGAATTCTCTGATGGCATTGGCCTCTTTGAGCAGGATAATGTGCCCTGCCACAAAGCAAAAAGAGTTCAAGGTTTTGACTTGGTCTGAAAAATTCTCCAGATCTCAATCCAATTGAGAATCTATGGGAGGTTCTGGACAAACAAGTCTGATGCATGGAGCACACCTCGATGGGTCAGGGCTGTTTTGGCATCAAAAGGGGACCTACATAATATTAGGCAGGTGATCATAATGTTATGACTGATCGGTATATATTAAATGCATTGTTATTTTTACACTAGCGTCTACTGACTGTCCTTTAAGTGCTTACATATGCATATATATATATATATATATATATATATATATATATATAGTTGCATTTATACTTATATGAACTTTTTAATATTATGTTCAGGTTTTTACATACAGTATACAGTAAAAATGTGGGTGCTCTGGCTCCTGTGTCACCTGACAGGATTTATGACAGGTTTAGTGAACAATGAGTGTAGCATAGGTTTATTTTATGTAACTGGTAACTACCGTATTTGCTCGATTATAAGACGACCCTGATTATAAGACGACCCCCCAAACTTTGTATATTCCTTTAGGAAAAAAACTAAAAGCCTGAATATAAGACTACCCTATAGGAAAAAAGTTTAACTTGTATATATGTAAATTGCTTTTTAATATTTAATAAAAAATTGATATTATACAAATGCATTTGTTGTTTTTATTTCCTTTTATGTGCCAATGCGGCCCCTCTCTCCCCCTCCCCTTGTCTGTCTATCTCCCCCCTCCCTTTGTCTGTCTATTTCCCCTCTCCCTCCCTCCCCTTGTCTATCTATCTCCCTCCTCCCTCCCTTTGTCTGTCTATTTCCCCCCTCCCCTTGTCTGTCTATTTCCCCCCTCCCTCCCCTTGTCTGTCTAATTCCCCCCTCCCTCCCCTTGTCTGTCTAATTCCCCCCTCCCTCCCCTTGTCTGTCTAATTCCCCCTCCCTCCCTCGTCTGTCTAATTCCCCCTCCCCTTGTCTGTCTAATTCCCCCTCCCCTTGTCTGTCTAATTCCCCCTCCCCTTGTCTGTCTAATTCCCCCTCCCTCCCCCTCACCTTCATTCTCTCCCTGGTGGCTAGTGGGGGCAGCTGGAGGATGTCTGCACGATACGTACATAAGATTATTTTGAACTTTTAATTCATAGTTGCTTTTATATAGCTTCCCTAGTCTTGTACTTGGTACAATTGAAAAACACAATTTGCCTATGTAGCTTTAACATTCGTGAGGCCCTTTAGCATGATTTTAGATGCTTTCCTTTAGCATGTGCTGTACAGCCATAAGCTTTCTATGGAAATAAATATAGGATTTTTGGCATGTAGCCACTAATTGACTTCACATGATCTCCTGCTGAACATACCTTCCAGCACATAAAAAAACTCATCTCTGAAATGACCTTCAGAATTTCGTTTCTGCTATTGTAGACAGTATGTTCTGTCATAAAATGCCAATATTAAAGACTTTTGTGTAAATTTTACAAAATTAGATACATATGGAACTTTTCAAAAAAATGAAAAGCAAGCAAACAAGGGAAAATGTGGCAACATCACATCTCTCTGCAGCAGAATTCTTAAAGCAGCGGTACCACTACACTTCTACTTTTCTGATATTCTGTTTGATATTTAATACACACAGACATAAACCCTTACACACACAGTCACACACACACAAAAACACACAGTCACATACATACAGAAATAAACACATACATACACAGCCACACACACATACAGAAATACTCATCCTTACACAGACACACACACAGTCACACATATTGACACAGTCACACTTACAGATACACTTACACACTCACATTTACAAACACACAGTGACACTTACAGAAACACCTACACACAATCACACATATAGACACAGTCACACTTACAGATACACTTACACAGTCAAACTTACAAACACACAGTGGCACTTACAGAAACACCTACACACAGTTATATTTACACACAGTAACACATGCACACTGTCTCACATGCAGACACATATATACACACAGTGTCAGGATCCTGGGCCCTCTCACACACTGCCCAGGAGTCACTTACCATCTTCAGGGTCCCCTGCCGTGTATCCAGCCGTGCGATCATGCCGCCGCGTGGTTGGCCGCATCCCCGGTCTCAAGTTACACGCAGGCCGCGAGTAATGCGTGCTTCCGCGTTACACTTGCAGAGGGGGCGTGTCTCTGTACCGGATGGCGTCCTTGCATTTGTGGATGCAGGAGAGGCTGACACTTCCCCAATGTGTCCTATAGAGACCTATTGTGAGGGGGAGAAACTACCTAGGCTGAAGGGCGAGGCCTGTACTGTACAGTCCTATAAAAACCCCTCACACACTTCCTTCTTTGCTTGAATATTGAGCTGCTAAGTTTGGTTCTTCCTGCTTAGTTACTTACTCCCTCGAGAGTTACCTGATCCCGTATTTGACCTTCTGATACCTGACCTCGGCTTGTTACTGGACTTCTCTGACCTCTCACATCCTGACCCGGCTTGTTTCCCGTTTTGATCCTGCGCTACATACCCCGACTCTGGCTTGTCTCCTTTTTTTGTCATCTCCACTGCCTGCATTAAAACCTGGCTTTTCTGCACCATCCTTGTGGCACAGTTGTTTGTACCCTGCTCTACGGTCCCGAATACAGACCCAACACACAGATTTGTTTTTTTATTGTTTAAATGCTTTTTGCGTGTAGATGGATGGTTCAGAACAGATGGTGTACACATACAGAGATACACACACTTACACAGGGAAAATTACACGCACAGTTTGCTACCCTTACACCGACACTGACACACTTACACACAGTCACACAGCTACACATATAGACAGACACACAGTCACACTGTCACACATGCAGACACACTCACACAAATAGATTCCCTTTTTAAAAAAAATACAGTGTCTGCCTCTTATCCCTGCATAGACAGAGCATCGACATTCAGTTTTTTCTGTGCATCACATGTCACCTAATATCCGGCGCTCAAACTCTGGGAGGTTGGGGGATGGAGCTAGGGCTGGTGTGAGGATTTTTGCCACATTAGGTGAACCCTTATTTTGCCGCTCCTTGTTCCTCCCCTTACCCTGCCTACTTATAACAGCCAGACAAAACACATCAATCACACTATCGTAAACACAATCATGCAGTCGCACACAGTTACACACAGAGAGAGACAGTCACACACACACACACACATACAGAGAGACAGTCACACACAGAGAGAGAATCTCACATATACACACCGAGACAGTCACACACACACAGAGACGGTCACATATAGACAAGCGAGCAGTTTTTTTCTTGTTAATGAAAAAGTTAGTTTCTTCCTGTGTTCCCCAGTTTGTCTCCTCTCCCTCCTCATGTCTGTTCCTCTCCCTCCTTATGTCTGTCCCTTTTTTCTCCCTCCTAATGTCTTTTCCTTTTATCTCCCTCCTCGTGTCTGTCCCTTTTCTCTCCCTCCTCATGTATGTCCCTCTCCTCTCCCTTCAATTGTTGATCTCTCTTCTCTCCCTTCCCATGCCTGTCTCTCTCTCCACTCCCTTTCCAAGCCTCTCTCTCTCTCCTCTCCCTTCCCATGCCTGTCTCTCGCTCCTATCTCCCATTGTATGTCTCTCCTCTCTGCACCCATATCTGTTGTCCCCCTCCCATGTTTTTCCTCCCCCCTCCCATGTCTGGTCTTTCCCCCTCCATTCCCTCCAATGTCTGTGGTCTTTCCCCCGTCCCTTCTATGTCTGTGGTCTTTCCCCCTTCCCTTCCCTCCCATGCCTCTGGTCTTTCCCCCTTTCCTTACATCCCATACCTGTGGTCTCTCCCCCTTTCCTTACCTCCCATGCCTGTGGTCTTTCCCCCTCCATTTCCTTTCATGTCTGTGGTCTTTCCCTCCTCAATTCCCTCCCATGTCTGGTCTTTCCCCTCCTCCATTCCCTCCCATGTCTGGTCTTTCCCCCCTCCGTTCCCCCCCATGTCTGTGCACTTTTCCCCTCCCTCAAATGTCTGTGGTCTGTTCCCCCCCCTTTCCATTTTTTTTACCTGGAAGATTCCTGCTTTACCTAGGAGCAGCAGCCAGTCACGATCACTGATCATTCAGAGCATTGTATATGCTCTGAATCATCACTACGTGTGGGGAGCGTGAGCAGCACTGTCTGAACTCTGTGTGCGTTTAACATACAGAGCCAGTAGTAAAACGTGCCACCGTGTGGTCTGCCTCCCTCCCTCAGTGCCACATTGTGGCACAAAAATAGGAGCAGTGGGCACCCTTTTGTAAAAATGTTACCAAGGCCTACTTTGCCTATAGGAGCCCGTGCCCTTGGTGGAGCATATAGACTTAGAGCGGCCACCGTGGCCGAATTGTTAACGTGGCCACCTCTGCTGAATTGTTAAAGCAGCCACCACGGCCGAATTCTTAAAGGCAGCGAAGCAGCAGCCACTCGGGAAGACGGCCTACCGGTATTTTCTCCTGTATCCTGGTAGGTCAGTCCCGCCCTGGTATCCATCCCCCATTCTTTAGGGAGAGTTCTTTGTCTGCATATAAGCATGATTTCTGCATGACATTTGCTGGTACAGGCCTAGTTGTTTATGGCCAATTTAGGTCCCTGTATATATGGAGAGAGGCAGCAGTTAAGTTAGTGCTTCAGAGATAAAAAAAAAAAAAAAAGAAGAAGACAATGTTAGTTTTCAGTAATCTGTTTCCTAATTCCTACAATTATGATCAGGGCTGCTATCAGTTAGCCAGTAAGGAATCTTGCAGCTAGAGGATAACTGTGCACTGTGCACAGACATACACAAGTATGAGAATATATTTAATGCAAAACTTTTTTCCTATACTTTCACCTTATAGTTAGTCCTTTTTTATTTTTGAGTTAACACTGTACATTTTGGGGTTTTACATTATGTGATGCCAGTCAAATGACCACCACCATTAGCAATACCCTAGATGACCAGGGGGTAGGTGTTGGGAATGAGAGTTATATTTACGGGAGGGGGCACAGACCTTTTGTTCTGTAACGGCCCCAAAATCTCTGATGGCATCCCTATGAGAGAAGCAGTTGCCAATATACATAACAAACTCTTTTATGTGTGTTTTAAAAAAAAAAAAACCCACCAATACCCACCGTGTTTAGTTAAGTTTCCCTGGCTCAACAACCCCAGCATCTACCAGCCAGTCACTATCAATGGGAAGAGAGCTGAAGGACTCCGAGACTCTGGAGCTAAGCTCACTGGTGATTGGTCGCCACCTCAATGGCACCAAATTCAATTATCTGTTTCTTCTGTATGCTAAATTTAATCCCTTTAAGTCCTATTGTTTAATCCCGGTTATTTGCATGTTGTATAGTATATATTCTCTATGTTGTGTGTTAATAAAATGTGCATCTTGTTTTACCAACACATCCGATCTTGTCCGTTAGGTTGAGGAATTGACAAGAAGGGCAAAGAGTGATCACAGCCCATTTGGGAAATTATATTGTTGCCAGACCTGAGGAGCATCACTGTGGAACTGATTCGGGGCAGGAGCTATCCATCGTAGTAGCCCTCCCATGACAATAACATTCCATTTGTGTTTAATTAGTCAATCAAACAAGAACATGTTTACTAAGCTCCATTAATAAGTACATTCCTGTTTGACACTCTGAAAAGCAAAAAGGCCACGCACAGATACCTGAAAGCTCTCCTCCAAGCAGTGCCGGATTAACATAGGACCTAATGGAGCTGGAGCTTCAGGCCCCTACTTGAAAATAGGCCCAGCCGTGTTTCTCGGGAAAGGCTCTGGCTGGGAAGATCAGAAGTTCTCCTACCACCAGCCCTTGACGGTGAGCAGGCAGCATGGTGTCTGTGACCTGCCAGTATTCAGCCTTCAGACAACCAGGGGAAAGTTCTGGTGTGCAATATGGGTGATGGGGCGTGTCCTGGAGTAAATGCTGGGTGTGCAATGTGGGTGATGGGGCATGTACTGGGGTTAGTACTCGGTGAACAATGATGGGGCATGTACTGGGGTAAGTCCTGGTTGTACAATGTGGTGATGGGGCATGTGCTGGGTAGGTCCTGAACGTGCAATGTGGGTGATGGGATTTGTACTGGGTGTGCAATGTGGGTGATGGGGCACATTCTAGAGTTCGAGGGAAAGTTCTGGTGTGCAATGTGGGTTATGGGGCATGTCCTGAGGTAAGACCTGGGTGTGCAATGTGGGTGATGGTGCACATCCTGGGGTTCTGGGTTAAATCCTAGGTGGGCAATGTGGGAATGTGGGTGATGGGGCATATTGTGGGGTAAGTCCTGTTGTGCAATGTGGGTGAAGGGCCATGTACTGTTCATGGGTGTGCAGTGTGGGTCATGAGGCATATCCTGGATGTGGGATTGCATAGGGGGGCTTAATAGCAAGACCGGGGTGCATTGAAAAATCTGGGGGCAGAATGGCAAGTATGAGGGGCAGATTGACAAGTATGGGGATGAATTTGCCAGTCTGAGGGATAGATTGGCAAGTCTGAGGGATAGATAGGCAAGTCTAAGGCAGAATGACAAGTCTAAGCAGCTATACCAGCTCCAAACAGTTATGACAAGTATGCTTGAGGTGGTGGGTGCTCCACAGCACTGATCAGGTGCTAAAATCAGAAATGAAATGAGAAGACAACTGTGCACCCCACTCACCGGGTAGATGTAAAATGAGATGCTTTAATAGTGAAAAAAGTGTTCCAGAACAGATAAAAAAGGATAAATCCACGGATGATAGAGTCCACAGGAAGGCAGCATAACGCGTTTCGCTTGAAAAACACGCTTAATCATCATTTTTTGTCTGTTCTGAACACTTTTTTCACTATTAAAGCATCTCATTTTACATCTACCCGGTGAGTGGAGTGCACAGTTGTCTTCTCATTTCAAGAATGACAAGTCTGCCAAGTTTATATATTACTTCTGATGTTGCCATGATATGCCAAGTTTATTTATTACTGATGATTTAGTCATGATATGCCAAGTTTTTACATAATGCTGACTTAGTCATGATATGCCACGTTTATACATTACTGCTGATTTAGTCATGATATGCAAAGTTTATCACAGAGCTCCATAGTGAGACATCTGTCTGTAATGTGCAGTATGTATGAGTCTATCACATGAGTGACAGCAAGAAATCTCGCAGTAATGTATCTTGCAGGAAGTGATTTTATAAAATATATTATGTAAATAAAATAATTTGTTCTTATTCTGTAAAGCAATAGCTATCTATAATCTATAATCAAAAAATGTAAAAAATACTTGGAAGTGTTCACACATACCTTAAACCTAATAGTCCCTTTTTCAGTATTTTACATGTTGAGTAGTATCAGTGCAGACCAGTGAGCGGAACACTCATGATGTATATGGTGATGTCATAATACAGGCTGCAGATGTTACTCACCTGACCTGCATTCCAGTCACACATAGATCTGACAGCAGAGCAGCTTCTACTCGGCTCTCTGCAGCACACACAGCTTACTAACACACAACTTCCCCAGCCTTGTCTACATTTCCTCTCTATCACATCTTACATACATACACTCGTTACACGAAGTTCAGTCTCTTGAATGGTCACTTCATTACTCTTCGAGCCACGAGATCCTGGCAACCAATCGGAAAAAGGAATCCACTGGGTAAGAGTCTGATGTTTTACATAATTTGTGAGTATTAATCAGCTGTGTGTGATGCTCTGTGTAAAGAATTCACTGGGTAAGAGACTGATGTGTTACAGAGTTTGTGAGTAATAATCAGCTGTGTGTGATACTCAAAGTGGCCTCATCTGACACTGGGGATCCCGCTGCAAGTCCCTGCAGTGGGATCCTAAGTACAGCTCATCGCATACGTTTTTTGTATGAAAAATCAGGACACGATTTATGTTCAGCAACTTCTCCTGAGTATAGCGGTACCCCACAAGTTCCCATAGGGTTATGTGGCAGGTACAGGGTCAAATTTAGGATACAGTCATTGTAGCTTTATATTGTGTATTTTTATGTAATGCTTGTGGATATAATGCTATAATGCTCAGCCAACCAAACTAACATGTCACTGGTCCTCTACAGAATAATATTCTGTATTCTTATTAAGTGTTCTTGCATAGCAAGACCACTTAATATTATCTCACATATATATTCTTATTTTTATTATAGCCAAATATACCACCCTAACTCCTCCCACAGTTTTTACACTACATAGACAATAATATACCGAAACGTGCGGATTGTTCCCGATTGGTGTGCTATTACTTTGTGGAACGTTTCGCCGAATGGTTCACGAAAAATCGTCGTTTTTGTTTCGAAACTGGTCCCATAAGAATGAATGGCGAAATGTTCAAAACTCACGCCGTCCATTGAAATTCATTGAAACGCCACTCTAGCCACCTCAAATTTGAAGGGCAATGTCTAAACTGTGACTGTGCCTTCATTTTAAATATTTCAGAGACATACTATGCATAAACATGTAGGTCTGGGTCTTGTGATTCTCACAATATAAAGTTCTTCGCTGTAGGATTTATAGTTTTTAAAATACGACCGTTTGAAGATGGCAACCGCACTCCAACCTTTCCACAGTTACTCAAGCCACTCCACCCAGTTACTCCACCCACTCCAGTTGTAGACTACTGGTGGAGGCAAGAACACTTCACACAATTTTCCCAGAAATTGTAGCTTTTCTAGTTAAGTGTTCTTGCATAGCAAGACCACTTAATGTTATCTCACATATATATATACATTATTCTTATTCTTATTAAAGCCAAATTTACCACCCTAACTCCTCCCACAGTTTTTACACTACATAGACAGTAATATAACGAAACGTACGGATTGTTCCCGATTGGTGTGCTATTACTTTGTGGAACGTTTCGCTGAATGGTTCACAAAATATCGTCGTTTTTGTGGCGAAATTGGTCCCATAGGAATGAATGGCGGAATGTTCAAAAGAGTGAGAGCTGACAAAAGCTAGAGTGGGAGCTGAAAAATAAGGACATGATTTCTAAACTGCCACCACTCCCTCATTTTCAAGCCCACCTACACAAATCATATCTCAAAACGTTCAGCTATCCCTGCTGCCACTAAACATTTCCACAGCTAAGCCATAGTCCTGATAGTTTTCACAATATGACCATTTGTTTGCAAGTCACGCCGTCCATTGACATTCATTGAAACTCCACTCTAGCCACCTCAAAATTGAAGGGCAATATCTAAACTGCGACTGTGCCTTCATTTTTAATATTTCGATGTATTAGGAATCAGGTGCTGAAAAACTCCTGATAAGTGTTTGAAAATCTCTACCAAACACTGTTTGCTGGAGGTCCTTTTCCCACACTTTGGTGACTTGAGTCCCTACTTTTCTTAGCTGGTAGGTTCCCTGAGCTTTTACACTGGTGAGGTATCTTTTTTGATGCAATGTGTGCAGAACAATCTACTTCTATGCTTTAAAAATGAACTCAATGCTTCATATCCTCCTTCTACATCACCTGGAGCAATGTCTTTTATAAGTTTAGTTTGCCCACGCGTTTTACATTAACACAGCTCTCCCTCTCTCTCTGATCTGATTCGAACAGATTTGGGATGTGACCAGCACAATTTCTATGCCTTCAATTCAAAGAATAAAGATTGTTCGCTCTTGTGAAGGTAACGTCGGACAACATATGGCTAGAGGAATATTTCTGCAATGGGATCGATGTTTAGAGCTTCCATGCCTGCAATTCACTCTAAAAGGAATGAAAATTGCTCGCTCTGGTGAAGCTAATGTCAGACAACATATGGCCAGAGGAAGATTTCTGCGATGGGATTGGTGATTAGATCACTCATATAGAGGATCGCGTCGTGGGACATTGATAGAGAAGGTATGCCATGTCAGAGGTTTTTTAGTTATACAAGTGCAGAATCTGGTAGGGAGTTGTTGTTTTTTTTTTTAACAAATTTATTCTTTATTCATTTTCTTTTATCTTGTGACAAACAAACATTTAACATGCATGATGTATTTCACATAGAATCATTAAAAAAAGACAGACAAGGAAAAAGTGCAGTGCATTATTATCTAGTGATCTTTCCAATAATCTAGCTATGTGAGAGTGCTTCTAATACATTGCACATGTGGGGTAGCGCCCAAGTCCTGACAGTTGAATTATTCCCAGAAGTCTTAGGTTTTAAAATGTAATGTTTTTGTCGAGGTTGCTAAGATTACTCTATTCCTCCGGATGGTGTGCTAGCCATTTAGACCATCTTCGTTCGAAAGCAGTACCATTTCCCAGGGAATATGCCAGATTTTTTTCCATTTTATATTGATATTGAGTTTGGATTTTTATTTGAGACCATGTTGGTGTTTTCGTAGTTCTCCATAATCGGGAGAACACCATTTTCGTCGCTAACATTATATGAATAAGGATGTATTTTTTATCATAGTGTACTTTTTTATCCAAGATATGGAATAGAGCAGTTTCAAGTGACATTTCGAGATATTCGTCTATCACTTTTATCGTTTCCCTAAATACTATTTTCCATTTAATCTTGATCATTGCACACTCCCATCATATGTGTTTATAGTTACCTTCTTCTCTGTTGCATCTCCAGCATATACTAGAGTTGTTTTTATTTAACTTATTCATTATTTTAGGGACCAGATACCATCTGTATATCATTTTATAGTGTAATTCCACTAGATTAAGACATTTTACTGATTTCCTAACTTCTTTTATAGAGTCACACCATTGTTTATCATTTATAGGGGTTTTTAACTCATTATCCCAGGAATTCCACGCTTTAGATCTCGTATTTTTTTCTTTTATCCCTAGAATGGTGTATATCCTCGGCATGATTTTTCCTTTTGTCTTTTTTCCAAATAGTTCTTCTAGGTTTCTCTCAAGATCATCTTCTCCCCAGTTCAGAACTGTATTTTTTGATAAGACATTTTTCATTCTTAAGTAAGTGAAGATCTCACTATTAGGGAGATCAAGATCGATTTGGAGTTGTGCGAAGGTTTTAATACTCCTCCCGGGGGCTATGTCTAGTATTACAGTATCTTCCCTGGTTTTCCATTGTTTAAGGTTTAGATCTTCCACATTATATTTTAGAATCTCTAGTGGTAAATTTGTGTGAATCTTTCCACTTATATTATTTTGTTGTTTAAAGAGTTGCCACTTTTGTAATAAAAAATCCACATGCATTGGTGTCTGTGATCCGCTCATAATTCTGTTTAGTTCGTTTTTTGACCATAGGATCATCTCTATATTGCCCTGACCCATTATGTCAGCCTCTATCCTGTACCATGGTTCTAACCTTTCCTCTCTCCTTTGCCATTTTAGAATATGGTACAGGGTATTCGCCTCATAATACTTCTTAATATTTGGGACCCCGAGTCCTCCTACTTTTGTAGATTTCATCATTTGTTCTTTACTTATTCTAGGTTTTTTCCCGGCCCAAATATAATGAAGTAGGAGTTTCTGTAGGTTTTGTAATTTCTTTATCGGGATATATAGTGGGAGCATTCTCAGGAGATAGGTCCATCTTGGAAGAACATAACCTTTTACCGTATTTAACCTGCCCATCCAGGATATCTCCAAATTTGTCCATTGTTTAGTTAACTTGTTTTTTGTATCCTCAAATAAGTTATCAAAATTATTTTTCATTATATCTATCGTATTTGTTACGATGCAAATTCCAAGAACATTTACCTTGTCTCTAGACCAGTCAAAGGAATATTCCTTAATCAGTCTATCCCTTGTATCCTGTTCTGTGTTTATAAGCATAGCTCTTGTTTTGGATACATTTAGTTTGTAATTTGAAACAAGTGCATAACTTTTAATCTCCTGGAAGAATTCGCGTAAGGAAATTATTGGTTCAATAAGGGTCATCACAATGTCATCTGCATAGAGGCACAGTTTATACTCTGCTCCTTTTATTTTAATCCCCTTTATTTTTTGATTATGTCTAATCCTAGATACAAAGGGCTCTAGGGACAGTATATATAGTAGGGGCACCCCTGTCTAGTCCCGTTACCAATTTTGAACCAGTCTGACACCATACCCGGTCCCACCGTTCTTGCTGTAGGGACCGTGTATAATGCCATTACTGCTGTTCTTATTTGGCCCTCAAACCCAAACTTCTCAAGCACCTGGTCCAGGAACCTCCAGCTGACCCTGTCAAAAGCCTTTTCGGCGTCAAGTGACAGGGTCAGCTGGGGTATCCCCTGTTTCTCAACATGTCCCAACAAACTCAACAGTCTACGGATGTTATTTTCTGAGTGTCTCCCCTGAACGAATCCAACTTGGTCTTTATTGATAAGGTTTGGAATCACCTGTTTGAATCTATTAGCTAAAATTGCCGAATATATTTTCATATCACAGTTTATAAGGGATATAGGCCTATAATTAACTGTTTTAGAACTATCTTTGTCAGGTTTAAGAATAGGTGATATTGTAGCCTGAAGCATTTCAGCCGGTATATTTCCTGTTTCTTTTATATTATTGAAAAGGGTTGTTAACTGTTTGGCCAGGTTCTTATTAAACGTACTGTAGAATAGGTTGCTGAATCCGTCCAGGCCTGGGGCTTTATTTTACTTTAATTTTGAAATTATTTCCATCACCTCACTTTCTTCTATATCAGAGTTCAGGTATGCCACTTGTTCTTCTGTTAATTTGGGTAAGTCTATTTTTTTTAAGTATTCACTTATTTGGGTATTTGGGATATCTTTATCTGGTAGATTATATAAAGTTGAGTAATATTCATTAAAAGCCCTCCATATATCTTTTGGTAGTACTAATGTTTGATCTTGCACCACGATTTTACTTATTCTTGCTTTAGCCTTTTAGTTTTTTAATTTGTTTGTTAGTATTTTTTCTATCCTATTTCCTTTTTGATACCAGATCTGATTTAATTTCAATATTGCATAGTTTGCTTTTTCCATTAATCTGGAATTGATTTTGTTATTGAGATTGGAGATATCCTGAGTGGTGTCGGCTGTTGGGGTTAGTTTATTTAATCTTTGTAATTTATTTAATTCTAAATACAACTGGTTAAGGGGAAGCCCCCGCCTTTTCTTTGCTAGGGAGTTTTATGAATGAGTCAGGACATTACATCTGACCCTTGGTAGTATGGACAATCAGATTGTGCAGAGGGATCAGGATTTACTTGTGAAATGTTGTGTTCTGAACTACAAGATTGCTCGCTCTGATGAAGGTAACGTTGGACAACATATGGCCAGAGGAAGATTTCTGCAATGAGATCGGTGTTTCGAGCTTCCATGTCTTCTGTTAAATGTAAAAGGAAAGAAGAGTGTTCGCTCTGGTGAAGGTAACGTCGGACAACATATGGCCAGAGGAAGATTTCTGCAATGAGATCGGTGTTTCGAGCTTCCATGTCTTCTGTTAAATGTAAAAGGAAAGAAGAGTGTTCGCTCTGGTGAAGGTAACGTCGGACAACATATAGCCAGAGGAAGATTTCTGTGATGGAATAAGCGATTATATCACTCAGATAGAGTATTGTGTCATGGGACATTGATAGAGAAGGAACGCCATGTCAGAGGTATTTGTTTATACAAGTGCAGAATCTGGTAGGGAGTTTTATGTAAGAGTCGGAAAATTACATCTGACACTTGATAGTATGGAGAATCAAATTGTACAAAGGGATCAGGATTTACTTGTGAAATGTTGTGTTCTGAAGGTAACGTCGGACAACATATGGCCAGAGGAAGATTTCTGCAATGGGATCGATGTTTAGAGCTTCCATGTCTTCAGTTCACTGTGAAAGGTAAAATTATTGTTCGCTCTGGTGAATGTAATGACGGAACCAATGTGGCCAGAGGAAGATTTCTGTGATGGGATCGCCATTTAGCTCGCTTAGATAGACCATCTAGTAGGAAGATTTATGTAAGGGTCGGGATATTACAACTGACCCTTGATTGTATGGAGAATCTGATTGTGCCAAGGGATCAGGATTTACGCCTGAAATGTCGTATTCTGGACATCAAGATTGTTCGCTCTGATGAAGGTAACATCGGACAACATATGGCCAGAGGAAGATTTCTGTGATGAAAGCGATGTTTAGAGCTTCCATGCCTGCAATTCACTGTAAAAGAAATGCAGATTGTTTGCTCTGGTGAATGTGATGTTGGAGAACATATGGTCAGAGGAAGATTTTTGCGATGGTATCAATGTTTAGTGCTTCCATGCCTGCAATTCACTATAAAAGGAATGAAGATTGTTCGCTCTGGTGAAGGTAACGTCATACAACATATGGCCAGAGGAAGATTTCTGTGATGGGATAAGCGATTAGATCACTCATATAGAGGATCGTGTCATGGGACATTGATAGAGAAGGTACGCCATGTCAGAGGTTTTTTTTTTTTTAAATTTATACCTCTTTTATTATAAATTGCATATAAAAAATTATATATAAACAGACATACATAAATAAATAACATACATAAATATCGGAGACACTAATAACATATCATAGTACTCTATTTGCATCATTGTTAACACTGTATTTGGAAATGTCGTAATCAGCTTTACGAGAAAGGAAAAAAAAATTCTTCAGTGTGTGCTTCGTTCTTCGCCTAATGTAACAAATCATGCACTTCATCACAAAAGGCTCCCCCCCCCCCCAAAAAAAGCCAATACCTACAATACAGTACTATATAATACGTAGGCCCCAGACTTCTTCCAGTGCAGTGGCCCATCGGGGGGAGGGGGGGAGGGTCAGAGCTACAACATTTCCACCAATGCACTGGGGAGAAAACACACCCATTCAGTCAGTCCAGTCTCCCCGAATACTTCAGAGAGGGCCAGAAACATCCTGCATTCCCTCGGAGATAATACTAATCCATCTGTCCCATATGTTCTTTTTTCTGGGATATGTAATTTGCTGGGCTGCAATGCACTTCTCCATCTTTAGTTGGTACATCAGTTGACTTTTATTTTCGAACCAGCATGGAACCAGCATGGATTTCCATTTCCTGGCAATTGATATATTTACTGCCATTATTAAGTGGACAATAAAAACCTGTTTTTCTTTGCCCAGTTTAGGGAAATTAAGATGTAATAAGAAGGTCTCGGGGAGATGATCCAAGTTGACCCCAGTAAATCCTCTGATCAAGTCAGCTACAAGTCTCCATAGCCTTCCCACTGGTCCACAGGACCACCAAATATGGCTCATATCTCCTATTGATGCATTGCATCTCCAGCATTCCTTAGGATAGTCTGGGTAAAACCTATTACTGTATTTGCTCGATTATAAGACAAGGTTTTTTCAGAATTTGTTTTATCTTATAATCAAGGTCGTCTTATAATCTGACCTCAAATTGAGATCAGACTATAAGACTGGGATCCAGGTCCCCCACAGAGCTGCAGGGGACCTGGATCCCCCTCTCTAACAGCAGGGGACTGTCTGCGCGATGAGCGCAGACCTCCCCTGCTGCCGCCCGGCACGACTGCCGGGACTTCTATGATGAAGCCGGGTCCTTCCCCCTCGGGAGCGAGGGGGGAGACAAAGGGAGGGGGAGAGAGAGACAACACTAAGGGGGTAGAGAGACAAAGCTGGGGGCAAGGGAAAGAGAGAGGCAGCACTGGCAATTTGGCACATAAAAGGAAATAAAAACAAGAAATGCATTTTTTGATATCATAATTTTTTATTAAAAAAACAATTTAGATGTGAATATATACAAGTTGAACTTTTTCTTATAGGGTAGTCTTATATTCAGGGTTTTAGTTTTTTTCCTAAAGGAATATCCAAGTTTGGGGGGTCGTCTTATAATCAGGGTCGTCTTATAATCGAGCAAATACGGTAAGTCGTTTAGGGACTAGGTACCACCAATTGCATAGTTTAAATTGGAGTTCAACTAAGTTTAGACATCTAACATTTTTGTAAACATATGTAAATTAATTTTTCCACTCACTAGGATTTATACTGATCTCTAAAGCATTATTCCATTTAATAATGGCCATGTTTATAGCCTTCCCCTCTATGTCTCTGAGGAGCTCTACACACCTGGGGATCATGCCTTTAGACTTATCATTACAAAGTAAACTCTGCAGTTTTTCAACAACTAGGTCATGATTTTGTATAGACGACTCGTTATATACCCTTTAATACTGATATAACTGAAGATCTTGCCCTTGAGTTGTGGGGTTATAGCCATAATGTCCAAAAAGGATCTTATCTCCTGTCCTTTTATGAGATCTTTAAATTTTGAGAAACCGTTCCTTATCCAGACATTAAGTTTCAAGTTGTCCATATTGTCTGCAAGGGTCCTCAGAGAAGTAGAAGGGGTGATCTTATTACTTAGTTTGATCTTCTTTTTAATTTGGTTCCAATTGCCCACAAGGCTCTCCAGAACCAAACTGTTTTTTACTTCTAAAGAGATTTTTTTATTTGGCTCTGTCTCCCAAAATAAGCTCTCTATGCACTTAACATGCATATTTCTTTTTCAATATGGTTCAATTTTTCGTCCCTGTTGGATTCTCTCTGGGAAATTATGACCTATGCCAAAAGGTTGGCCCTATATTGCTCTCGTATGTCAGGCATCGAGAGGCCTCCTTCTTGGTTTCTTCCCTGCCCAAACAAAATTCCTAAATGAGGCTTGTACTAATGACAGCCAGCTTTCAGGCACTTTCAATGGAAGCATACAAAACATATATTGCCATTTCAGCAATATGTACGATTTTAACACGTTTATCAGTCCCCACCAGGAAAAGGCAAAATTACTCCAGTTTTTATGCTGTTTTGTAGTTTGTTTGAGCATGGGTAGCACATTATCTTCTATAGTTTTTATTAGATCTTGACTTATTTTTATTCCTAAGTAGCTGATACTATTCGCCCAGACAAATCGATATTTCTCTCTCACGCATGTCTGCAAGTGTGTTGGTATGTCAGTGGGTATTTTTATAGATTTCTCTATGTTCAGTTTATAATTGGCAACCATAGAATATTGGTCTCCATAATAGGGTATCCATTACCTCATCCAGGGAGATATGTGGGTCGGCCAGTGTGAGGATGATATCGTCTGCGTAAAGGTTTATCTTTACTTGCCCTCCTGTTGTGTTAATGCCCTTGATCTTATCATTATTTCTGATGCTAGCTGCCAGGGGCTCTATTGAAAGGACATACAGGAGTGGGGAGAGGGGGCAACTTTGCCTTGTACCGTTTGCCAGGGCCCGAATATAGGGCCATAATTGTGTCCAGAATCCTGCCCAAATGACCCTAAGGTCTCCTTCAAAAAGCCCCACCCGACCCTGTCAAAGGCCTTCTTTGCAACCAATGACAGGGTCAGGTGAGGCAACCTCTTTCCACTAACTAGCTGGAGTGTGCCTAGGAGCCTCCTCACATTATTAGTGGAAGATCTCCCCGGCACAAAACCCACCTGATCCTGGTGGATCAGCAGAGGTACCACATGTTTCAGACGGGAAGCTATTATAGATGAATAGATTTTCAAATCTGTATTCAGTAAGGAGATAGGACGATAGCTAGCTGTTAATTCTGGGTTTTTCCCCTCCTTTAAAATTGTAACAATATTAGCTTGTAAAAGCTCTGGGGGGATGGATGTCCCGTTCATGATTTCATTAAATGCCAGAATTAAATCTTCCCTAATTTCCCCTTTTATTATTTTAAAGAATAAATGATTGAATTCATCAGGGCCGGGAGATTTATTCGGTCTCAGTCCGTCAATGGCTTTCTCAAATTCCTGGGAGATGTTCTGCTGTTTTTGGAGCCTTCCTAATTCTATGAAAGCGCTCCATTGGGTTACATTTTTGTTCAAACATGTCTGTAAACCCAGGAAGGTACATATAGATGTTAAATACTGTTCAAGCTCCACTTGCAATATACTCTCAGGGACGCCTCTAATTCTGACATTGTTGCGACGTGAGCGATCCTCAATATCTGCCATCTTTGACTCTAGGTTAGCCAGTTTGTCTTCCATTAATTTTAGCAGGTCGTCTCGTGAGGTAATCTGACACAGCATAGCCTCTGTTTTTTATTCAATATGTTTCACTCTCGTTCCCAGCGCCGCGATTTCTGTTTTTATCGCCACAGAGTTTTCCTGTATTTCCTATTTTATACTCTTTTTTTTTTTTTGTTATTATTATTTTATTGAAATTTTCATATATTATAAATAACAATACGATACACAAAGAGAAACATACAAATTGCAAAGGTACACATCATGCGCTAAGTCAAGCATTGGGTGCTAAAGTGGGGAATAGACAAAAGAGAAGAGAGAGAGAAAGAAAAGAAAAAAAAAAAACACTTGCGTCGTACCATTCATTCTTCATACATTCTTACACACTGATGGGGTTCATGCCTGGAGGGTACCGCCTGAATGGGAGTATCCCACGTTCGAGAGAAAGGAGACCCCCCCTTACCCCAGCCCCCCCCCTTACCATATTATATCCACAGCTTGCCTATTTCATATTTTTGCATGCACTCCGCCCATTTTACTGGTGTTTGAATTGTGGAGTCCAGAGTGTAAGAGAGAGATCTCTCCATTCTCAGTTGAAAACTCAATTGGTTTTGGAAGTGTCTTATTTCCGGTTCCATACTTTGTCTCCATTGTCTGGCTATGATTTTTTTTGCTGCAAGGAGAGTATGGATTGTAAGAGTAATTTGTATGTTTGACAGTATCGGCCACCCTATATGTAGAAGGACAGAACTAGGATCTTCGGGGATGGAGACACCAGTCATTCGTTTCAAGAAGTCTAATACTCCTTTCCAGAAGGGTATGATTTTTTTACAGCTCCACCATATGTGGATATCCGTCCCTTCCTCTCGGTGATGTCTCCAGCAGATTCCGGAGGTATGGGGATAGATTTTTGCTATTCTAGCAGGGACCAAATACCAATTGTTAAGGATTTTATAATGCATTTCTAACAACGAGAGATCGTGTACTTCTCTTGTAGTAAATCTAAATGCCTTTCTCCACATCTATTTTATACTCTTAAGTTGTTTGTCAAGACAGGATTTTAGGAACTCTTGGGTTAGATCTGTTGTATTTGGGCCCTGGGAGCTAGCCCCTATCATATCCAGGTCACTTTCTCCTTCAACAGATCCTTCTTGTGCACAGACAGTTCTTGGCTCTGTTCTATTTAAACTAGGCGAGAAAAATGCTGAGAGGCGCTTTTCAGTCTTCCCTTCTTGCTTATCCTGTCTTTTTTCTTTCCTTGCAGCACCTTTGGGGTAATTTCTCTTTGTGGCCATTTTAATCTCTGTTATGTACAATCTTTACAAAAAGGGGGTTATGTAAAGTCTTTATCTTGTTTATTTATATAATTCTTCTTTAGCCCTGGTTTCCCGTACCGGCAGGTGCTAGATTAAACTTATAGGGATCTGATATTCTTCCCTTTACACTCTTCTTTACCATCTCTCTCTCCTCTTCTGTGTCTGTGTATGTCTTTCACTAATATTTTGTTCACAGAGATCACAGAGTTCAAAAAGAAAAAATAACTTTGGACTCTTACCATGGCAGTAATTCGACACTTTGGACACTGGAAACAGGGGCTGATTCTCACAGCTTCACACAGCCGGTCTTTGTTTCGGCTCCCCGCATATGCAGCTCCGTTCGCTCAGGTCCGTCAATCAGTTGTAGTCTGGGACTTCAGAGAGAACTTATCTCGGTATCATGGGAGTCTGTCGGAGGAGAGAGGGATTACTATCCTCAGCCTGTCAGCAGGACATCAACGGGACCTCAGTGGGAAGTAATCCTCTTTTCGGGGCCTATTGTGGAGCTAGATTCTATATTCTCGAGGCAGGCAAACCAGCAAAACCCCGCAAAAACGCAGCCAACGTCACCGTGTCATCGCTCCGCCCCCCCCCAAAATCAGAGGTTTTTTAGTTATACAAGTGCAGAATCTGGTAGGGAGTTTTATGTAAGAGTCGGAAAATTACATCTGACCTTTGATAGTATGGAGAATCAAATTGTACCAAGGGATCAGGATTTACTTGTGAAATGTTGTGTTCTTAACATCAAGATTGTTCGCTCTGGTGAAGGTAACGTCGGACAAAATATGGCCAGAGGAAGATTTCTGCAATGGGATCGATGTTTAGAGCTTCCATGTCTTCAGTTCACTGTAAAAGGAAAGAAGATTGTTCGCTCTGGTGAATGTAACGACGGACAACATATGGCCAGAGGAAGATTTCTGCGATGTGAGCGATGTTTAGAGCTTCCATGCCTGCAATTCACTGTAAAAGTAATGAAGATTGTTCACATTGGTGAAGGTAACGATGGACAACATATGGCCAGAGGAAGATTTCTGCGATGGGATTGGCAATTAGATTGTAACGGTCTTGTTCAGGAGATGGACCACAAGTGTAGATGAGGCTATAGGGACACTCACTAAGTACCGTAGGTAGCAAGTATTGGGTCTTCACCTTAATGACTACACACCCTTGGTTGAGCCGCCCGTGGTATGTCACCAAGGATTTTGCTGGAACACTTACTACCGGATACTCAGCAAGTGGAGCCCGTATAGGATCGTACAGGAATACAGGCAAACGGAGAGTCAGGAGACAGGCCGGGTCACGGACAGGAGAGATACGGATAACAGGTCACTAGCAGAAATCGAGGCAGGCGGCGTACGAAGAATAGTCAGGAACAGCAGGGTCATACACAGAATAATCAGGAATGCAGGAACAAACGGATGGAGAATACAGGGACGAACCGGGTCAGCAACAGATAAACGGAGTCAATCAGGAGTCAAAACGCTAGTGAGGTACACAAGGCACTATCACAGGCAAAGGTAACCTGTGAAATGACCGTTTAAATACACTACCAATTGATCAGGACACACCTCTGATCAATTGGCAAGGGAGGGGTTAATTTAATAAATAGCCCTTTAACTGGGCTCATGAATATTCATGAAACACCCGTTCGCGCATCCGCGAACGGGTGCGTGACGTCACTGAGCGCGCGTCTTGCTGGACGCGCGTCTCAGCATCAAGGGATGCTGGGGCTCTCACTCTGAGACCCAGCCGACGGGATGGCGTCCTCCTGATCCGCGATGGCGGCGGATCAGGAGGTGAAGCAAGGTAGGTGACACTACCCCTCCCCCGACGGGAGACATACTGGCTACCAAGACCCGGCTTGAGAGGAAACCTGGAGTGAAAAGATCGGAGTTTCACAGGAGCATGAACATCCCTAGCCGGTACCCAGGAATTCTCCTCAGGACCATAACCCTTCCATCTAATTAGATATTGCAAGGAGCCCTGCTGGAACCGAGAATCTAAGATAGACTGAACTTCATATTCTTCATCACCCTAGAATAAAACGGATTCGGGAACTTTGAGCATTTGAGAGTATTTGTTAGTAATGGCAGGTTTCAATAAGGACACATGGAAAGAGTTGTTAATGCGTAACGATTTGGGAAGACACAAAGAGAAAGAAACATCGTTGAGTGGAGATTGAATCTTATAGGGTCCTATATACTTTGGCCCCAATGTTTTGGCAGCCTGACGAAGGCGGAGATGTTTTGTAGACAGCCAGACCAGTGTACCAGGTGTAAGGACAGGACCCACCGACCTGTATTTATCTGCAGCTTTCTTCTGTTTGATCTTGGCTTGACGTAAAACATTGGCCAGACGAGACCAATGGTCTCGGATAGATAAAACTTGGAGGTCAGCGGCAGGAACCTCAGTGAGAATGCGATCCTGAGGCCATAAAGTAGGTTCATATCCATGAACGGCCTTGAAAGGGGACATCCGGAGAGATTCATGGTAAGAGCTGTTATAGGACCACTCGGCTAGGTATAAAAGGTCAGACCAGTCAGATTGGTCGGCAGACACATACATTCTCAGATATTGTTTAAGAGCTTGATTTGTTCGTTCAGCCTGACCGTTGGATTGAGGGTGGTGAGAAGAAGAAAAATGAAGTTCGATATGTAGAAGTTTGCATAACGCCCTCCAAAATTTTGAGACGAACTGAGGACCTCTGTCAGAGACAATTGATTGCGGGACTCCGTGCAGACGAATGATTTCTTTAAGAAAATTTTTAGCAAGCGTGCTGGAGTTGGGTAACTTGGGGAGTGCGATAAAATGAGCCTGTTTGCTAAATAAGTCGACGATGACCAGGACAGTAGTGTACCCATGAGATATAGGTAAATCGGTAATAAAGTCCATGGCTATATTAGCCCACGGTCTGTTGGGTACAGGTAAAGGGTGTAGTAATCCAGAAGGACGAGTACGAGGAATTTTGTAACGAGCACAAACAGGACATGAGTGGATGAAAAGAGAAATATCCTTCAACATAGAGGGCCACCAAAAATATCTCTGAAGTAAGAATCGTACATTCTGTTTGCCCCTATGACCTGCCACAGGGGATTTATGACCCCAGGATAGTACTCTTTTTCTGAATCGGAGCGGAACGAATAATCTGCCAGGAGGTGATTGACAGTTCTTTGGTTTATTTCCTTGTGACTTGGATATCCACCATATTAAGGAACTTTGTACAGTAGCTACCATCTTGGACGAGGGTATGATGGTTTCTACAGGATGCTCGGTTAACGGAGTCTCAAATTGTCTGGATAAGGCATCTGCCTTAGTATTTTTTGAACCAGGACGGAAAGAAATTATGAAGTTAAAACGAGTAAAAAATAGAGCCCATCTAGCTTGACGTGGGTTTAGTCTTTTGGCCTTTTCAATATAAAGCAAATTCTTATGATCAGTGAGGATGGTGATGGGGATTTCTGTACCTTCAAGTAAGTGACGCCATTCCTCCAAAGCTAATTTAATGGCTAACAATTCCCGATTACCTACATCATAGTTCCTCTCTGCGGAAGAAAATGACCTTGAAAAATAGGAACAAGGGTGGAGTTTATTGGTTTTCTGATCCCTTTGTGACAATATAGCTCCTGCTGCAATTTCCGAAGCATCGACTTCCAATACAAACGGTTGGTTGGTTTCTGGTCGTTTAAGTATGGGTGCAGAGGTAAAAGCCAATTTCAATTTTTTGAAGGCGGCAGTAGCTTCGGGTGTCCAATGTTTGGGGTTGGCTCCCTTTTTGGTTAGTGCAATGATGGGGGCTATGACACGAGAGAAGTTATGGATAAATCGTCTGTAGTAATTGGCAAAACCTAAGAATCTTTGTACCCCTTTGAGGTCAGTGGGTTCCTTCCAATCATAAATAGCTGACAGCTTGTCTGGATCCATCTCTAATTGACCAGCAGAGATAATGTAGCCTAAAAATTTAATTCGGTTGGATTCAAATTCGCATTTCTCTGCCTTGGCGAAAAGGGAGTGATCCCTAAGACGTTGCAACACTTGTCTGACATGACTGCGATGTTCTTCAAGGTTTTTGGAATATATTAAAATGTCATCCAAATAAATCATTACGTGGGACAGTCCCTAAAGATATCATTCATGAAAGTTTGGAATACAGCTGGCGCATTACACAACCCAAACGGCATTACCAGGTACTCATAGTGGCCGTATCGGGTATTAAATGCCGTCTTCCATTCATCCCCTTCCTTTATGCGGATCAAGTTATAAGCCCCCCAAAGATCTAATTTAGAGAAAATCGTGGCATCTCTTAATTGATCATACAGTTCAGTGATGAGCGGTAGAGGGTATTTGTTCTTGACTGTGATCTTGTTAAGTCCCCTGTAATCAATACAGGGACGGAGGGATCCCTCTTTTTTAGCCACAAAGAAAAAACCTGCTCCTGCTGGGGATGCTGAGGGTCTGATAAATCCTTTATTTAGATTTTCTTCAATGTATTGGGCTAAAGCCTGATTTTCTGGACTTGATAAAGGGTAAGTATGACCTGTGGGAGGACTGGATCCACATAATAATTCAATAGCACAGTCATATGCCCGGTGTGGAGGCAAGGACTCTGCTTTCTTTTTAGAAAATACATCTAAGAAATCCCAATATGGAGATGGCACAATTTTCCGGGGATCTTCGGTAGGTAAATCAAGAACAAGATTGATTTTTTGGAGGGTTATACAACAGGATGTTTTACAGCGATTGCTCCAAGAAGTAATTTGTTTGTTTTCCCAATCAATACAAGGATTATGGAGTTGTAACCATGGCATCCCTAAAATGATAGGTATGTGAGGACTCTGCAATATATCAAAATGTAATTCTTCAATATGACATATTCCTACTACAACTCCCAGAGGTTCAGTCTGTAAAGAAATAATTCCTGTGCCCAGCGGGGTCCCATCTAATGTGGCGACAGCTGTCTTTTGGGTTTTGTTATTTAGATGGATCCCCTGACGAAGAGCCCATGTCTCATCAATAAAATTCCCAGCGGCCCCTGAATCTATGAAGGCTTGTGTGGCCATTTGGTGGCCTCTCCACTGGAGAGTAATGGGTACATACATTCTTTGGTTGTCTGGAGGCATGATCATAGAAACGCTCAGTGGAGAACCTCCTGACTCCACCAAGCTTAAGCATTTCCTGATTTTTTGGGACAGAGAGCTACCAAGTGACCTTTTTGGCCACAATACATACACAACCCTAGGGATCGTCGGCGTTGTTTTCTTCTGGAGTTAAACGAAGGACTGGGCCTATCTCCATAGGTTCTGCACCGGGAACGTTACTGTCGGTTGTGGGTTTGGAGTAAGGTGAACGAAATGGACGAAAAGGTTTTCTCTCTCTGTCTCTATCTTTCTCCAATCTTCTTTCTTGATCTCTAGCTTCTAATCTTAGGCATAAGGCAATCAAGTTTTCTAGATCGTGTGGTATATCTCTATATGTGAGAGCATCTTTGATGGATTCATTTAAACCTCTGCGAAATGCAGCCCGTAAAGCGCTAGCATTCCAGTCGGTCTCGTAGGCCAAGGTGCGGAACTCCACTGCATATTGAGCTACAGTTCTTTTCCCTTGGAGAAGTTCCATCAGATTTGATTCTGCAGCTTCACGTCGACCAGGGGCGTCAAATACCGACCGAAAAGCAGCTGTAAATTCATCTGCATCTTCCAGAAGTATAGAGTTCTGTTCCATAAGTGGGTTGGCCCAGGCAAGAGCTTCTCCCTTTAACAGGTTGATAATAAAGGAAATTCTGTTGAAGTGTGAAGAAAAGGTCTGAGGTTGTGTCCGAAAATGTAAAGAACATTGATTTAGAAAACCCCCGACATAATTGAGGTTCACCAGAATACTTCTCAGGAAGTGGCATTTTTGGTGGTTTCACCAAAGAAGCGGAATGAGTAGCGGTCTCGGCCATGGTTCTGGAGGACGTAGACGGACCAGTCATTTGACGTAGCAAATCTGCAACTTCATCCACTTTCCTCTCAAGAGACTGGAGATGCGTAGCATGGGTCATCAGGACTTGATCATGCGTGTCCTGTCTGGACGAAATCCTCGCCATATCTACGGGATCCATATTAAAAGGCCTGTGATAAATGTAACGGTCTTGTTCAGGAGATGGACCACAAGTGTAGATGAGGCTATAGGGACACTCACTAAGTACCGTAGGTAGCAAGTATTTGGTCTTCACCTTAATGACTACACACCCTTGGTTGAGCCGCCCGTGGTATGTCACCAAGGATTTTGCTGGAACACTTACTACCGGATACTCAGCAAGTGGAGCCCGTATAGGATCGTACAGGAATACAGGCAAACGGAGAGTCAGGAGACAGGCCGGGTCACGGACAGGAGAGATACGGATAACAGGTCACTAGCAGAAATCGAGGCAGGCGGCGGACGAAGAATAGTCAGGAACAGCAGGGTCATACACAGAATAATCAGGAATGCAGGAACAAACGGATGGAGAATACAGGGACGAACCGGGTCAGCAACAGATAAACGGAGTCAATCAGGAGTCAAAACGCTAGTGAGGTACACAAGGCACTATCACAGGCAAAGGTAACCTGTGAAATGACCGTTTAAATACACTACCAATTGATCAGGACACACCTCTGATCAATTGGCAAGGTAGGGGTTAATTTAATAAATAGCCCTTTAACTGGGCTCATGAATATTCATGAAACACCCGTTCGCGCATCCGCGAACGGGTGCGTGACGTCACTGAGCGCGCGTCTTGCTGGACGCGCGTCTCAGCATCAAGGGATGCTGGGGCTCTCACTCTGAGCCCCAGCCGACGGGATGGCGTCCTCCTGATCCGCGATGGCGGCGGATCAGGAGGTGAAGCAAGGTAGGTGACATAGATCACTCAGATAGAGGATCTGGTTGTGCAACATTGATAGAGAAGGTACGCCATGTCAGAGGTTTTCTAGTTATACAAGTGCAGAATCTGGTAGGAATATTTATGTAAGGGTCGGGATATCACAACTGACCCTTGTTTGTATGGAGAATCAGATTGTGCAATGGGATCAGGATTTATGCCTGAAATTTCGTATTCTGAACATCAAGATTCTAGTGAAGGTAACGCCGGACAACAAATGGCCAGAGGAAGATTTATGCCTGAATTGTCGTATTCTGAACATCAAGATTCTAGTGAAGGTAATGTCGGACAACATATGGCCAGAGGAAGTTTTCTGCGATGACAGCGATGTTTAGAGCATCCATGCCTGCAATTCACTGTGAAAAGAATGAAGATTGTTCGCTCTGGTGAAGGTAACTTCGGACAACATATGGTCAGAGGAAGATTTGCGATGTGATTGGCGATTAGATCACTCAGATAGAGGATTGCGTCGTGGGACATTGATAGAGAAGATACGCCATGTCAGAGTTTTTTAGTTATACAAGTGCTTGTAGGGAGTTTTATGTAAGGGTCGGGATATTATATCTGACCCTTGAAAATTAGATTGTGCTGAGGGATCAGGATTTACTTGTGAAATGCTGTGTTCCGAACATCAAGATTGTTCACTCATGTGAAGATAACGTCGGACAACATATGACCAGAGGAAGATCTCTGCAATGGGATCGGTGTTTCGAGCTTCCATGTCTTTTGTTCACTGTAAAAGGAAAGAAGATTGTTCGCAGTGGTTAAGGTAACGCTGGATAACATATGGCCAGAGGAAGATTTCTGCGATGAAAGGGATGTTTAGAGTTTCCATGCCTGCAATTCCCTGTAAAAGGAAAGAAGATTGTTCGCTCTGGTGAAGTTGATGTCGGACAACATATGGCCAGAGGAAGATTTCTGCAATGGGATTGGTGTTTAGAGCTTCCATGTCTTCTGTTCACTGTAAAAGAAAAGAAGATTGTTTACTGTGGTTAATGGTAACATTGGACAACATATGGCCAGAGGAAGATTTCTGTGATGAGAGCGATGTTTAGAGCTTCCATGCCTGCAATTCACTGTAAAAGGAATGAAGATTGTTCGCTCTGGTGAAGGTAACATTGGACAACGTATGGCTAGAAGATGATTTGCAATGGGACTGGCGATTAGATCACTCAGATAGAGGATTGCGTCGTGGGACATTGATGGAGAATATAAGCCATGCCAGAGTTTTTTAGTTATACAAGTGCTGAATCTGGTAGGGAGTATTATGTAAGGGTCGGGATATTACATCTGACCTTTGATAGTATGGAGAATAAGATTGTGTTGAGGGATCAAGATTTACTTGTGAAATGTTGTGTTCTGATCGCAAAGATTGTTCGCTCTACTGAAGGTAACGTAAGACAACATATGGCCAGAGAAAGATTTATGTGATGGGATCAATGTTTAAAGCCTCCATGCCTGCAATTCACTGTAAAAGGAATGAAGATTGTTCACTCTGGTGAAGTTAACGTCGGACAACATATGGCCAGAGGAAGATTTCTGCGATGGTATCGATGTTTAGAGCTTCTATGCCTGTAATTCACTGTAAAAGGAACGAAGATTGTTCACTCTAGTGAAGGTAACGTCGGACAACAATTGGTCAGAGGAAGATTTCTATGATGGGATTAGCGATTAGATCACTCAGATGGAGGATCGCATTGTGGGACATTAATAGAGAATGTGCCGAGGGATCAGGATTACTTATGAAATGTTGTGTTCTGAATGCCAAGATTTTTCGCCCGGGTTAAGGTAACGTCGGACAACTTATGGCAAGAGGAAGAATTCTACAATGGGATCGGTGTTTCGAGCTTCCATGCCTGCAATTCCCTGTAAAAGGAAAGAAGATTGTTCGCTCTGGTGAAGGTGAAGTCGGACAACATATGGCCAGAGTAAGATTTCTGCGATGGGATTGGCTATTAGATCACTCAGATAGGGGATCGCGTCGTGGGACATTGATAGAGAAGGTACACCATGTCAGAGGTTTTTTAGTTATACAAGTGAAGAATCTGGTATGGAGTTTTATGTAAGAGTCGGGATATTACATCTGACACTTGATAATATGGAGAATCAAATTGTGCCAAGGGATCAGGATTTTCTTGTGAAATGATGTGTTCTTAATGTCATGATTGTTCGCTCTGGTAAAGATAACGTCGGACAACATATGGCCAGAGGAAGATTTCTGCAATGGGATCGGTGTTTAGAGCTTCCATGCCTGCAATTCACTGTAAAAGGAATGAAGATTGTTCGCTCTGGTGAAGGTAACGTCGGACAACATATGGCCAGAGGAAGATTTCTGCGTTGGGATTGGCATTTAGCTCACTTAGATAGAGCATCTAGTGGGAAGATTTATTTAAGGGTCGCAATATTACATCTGACCCTTGATTGTATGGAGAATGAGATTCTGCCAAGGGATCAGGATTTACTTCTGAAATTTCGTATTCTGAACATCAAGATTGTTCGCTCTGGTAAAGATAACGTCGGACAACATATGGCCAGAGGAAGATTTTTGCAATAGGATCGGTGTTTAGAGTTTCCATGTCTTCTGTTCACTGTAAAAGGAAAGAAGATTGTTCGCTCTGGTGAAGGTAACATTGGACAACATATGGCCAGAGGAAGATTTCTGCGAAAGGAGAGATGTTTAGAGCTTCCATACCTGCAATTCACTGTAAAAAGAATGAAGATCAATCGCTCTGGTGAAGGTAACATCCGACAACATATGGCTAGAGGAAGATTTGCTATGGGATTGGCGATTTGGTCAGTCAGATAGAGGATTGCATCATGGGACATTTTTAGAGAAGATATGCCGTGCCAGAGTTTTTTAGTTATACAAGTGCTTAATCTGGTAGGGAGTTTTATGTATGGGTCGGGTTCTTCTTATCCTTGATAGTATGGCCAAAGCAATGCAATTTCGTATTCTGAACATCAAGATTGTTGATCATATGGAGAATCAGTTTGTGCCGAGGCATCAGGATTTACTTGTGAAATGTAGTGTTCTGAACAACAAGATTGTTCACTCTGTTGTAGGTAACGTCGGAGAATATATTACCAGAGGAAGATTTCTGCAATGGGATCGGTGTTTAGCGCTTCCATGTCTTCAGTTCACTGTTAAAGGAAAGAAGATTGTTCGCTCTGGTGAAGGTAACGACGGCCAACTTATGGCCAGAGGAAGATTTCTGCGATGGGATCGGCATTTAGCGCACTTAGATATAGGATCTTGTATGGAGTTGTATGTAAGTGTCGGGATATTACATCTGACCCTTGATGGGATGGAGAATCAGATTGTGCCAAGGGATCAGGATTTACTTGTGAAATGTTGTGTTCTGAACGTCACAATTGTTCGCTCTTTAGTTCACTGTACATGGAAATAAGATTGTAATCTCTGGTGAAGGTAACCTCGGAAATATATGGCCAGAGGAAGATTTCTGCGATGTGATTGGTGTTTAGAGCTTCCATGTCTGCAATTCACTGTAACTGTTCTGAACGGTGCATATCATAACTACCAAAATCCGTTCAGCTTGATCACATGGAATGTTGTTCTTGTAAAATAAGATTGCGTACACTCTAATAACCCCTAAACCATTATTCTTCGCTAAAACCCACAAACCCTGTGGGATGACTCAAAGTGAGTTCAGAGGTTTCTGTCATTGGGCCCTTCTATGGGATCTTTTTATTTTAACTAAATAAATACTTACACTACAAATGTAATTATTGTGTGTCTTGGTTATTATGTTATGTCTAGACTCAACTATTTTCTGCTTCCTTTAAGTTTGAAAAAATGAAAAATAAATTATAGAAAAATATATTTTTTACTATTAAAATAATAATTTTGCATTGGTGAGATTAAGAAATTCTTTATTTGCTCATAAAGAAAGCTGCCCTATTTGTTAGTAGCAGATATTGCTTTATATGGTGTTACACATAAAATGCCTTTAGTGGTGTTGTACATAAAAATGCCTTAAATGGTGTTATACATAACATGCCTTTTATGGTGTTATACATAAAATGCCTTAAATGGTGTTATACATAAAATGTTTTATATGGTGTTACACGTAAAATGCCTTAATGGCACAGAGAAAACATACGAAAGGTTAATTACATGCCCATATCCCGATATCCTTTAATGTGCAGGATGAGGCCTAGGTTACCTGTAGGGATTTCTTTAAATAGTCTATATGGTATTAACTTACAGGTTCATATGATGATGCATTTTAATATTCTGGAATATTTTAATGTTTACACATAGGAAAATATCACTTACATGATAAGTGGGAAGGCACGCACACAGTCATTCAGAGCGGGGATTCTCTGCTGATGGTGCAGTAAAAATGAAAGTCTCTCTCTGAAATAAATCGCCGACCTGACCAAGCTTCCTATTTCCCATGGAAGCATTGCATCTGCCGGTTGGAGGATACACTGACATATAATGTTAAACGTACATGCCAGTTATTTTTATACTAGGGGCACTAAGATTTGTGCTTCTAGATTTGGTGCACAAATGTAAAAAAAAAAATCAGTTGTCCTTTAACAGATAATACTCCAATCTCACGGGTCAGTAAAGATTGCTCCAGTCCATTTACTGTATAACTCATATCTGAGCATCATTCCCAGTCCACAATGTCTAATTGCCCCTCTGCATCACCTACAATATACCTTGGCCTTGGTTAAAACACTCTCCAAGTAACTACCAAAATTATATAGCGGAGAATGGGTGCCTACAGACACAACGTAATATACAAAAATTATATTCGGACAGAGCCAAGGGCAGCTGTCCTAAAAGAGGATCTGTTAAATAGGCACTCAGAAACTATAAAGAAAGGTCAACACACAATATATGCAAAAAATGGAGTATCAAAATGTATTAATAGTCACATAAAAAAGATACCATGGAGTAGACACCCCAATAACACCCTAACGCACATTAAACTAACACAATAATGGTGTAGACCAATACAAGTAGGACATAAAAACCAAACCCACCATGCAGGATAGTGGAAAAAGGTACTAATCAGATGGGAACAGTAAAAAATAACAGTTACCCATCAGAGGTACCAATAGAAAAATAGTCAGCCAGGACTGATTTAAACAGCTGTATATATACAATGGAATATAAACATGCAACATTAGCCCAGAAATTGGCCAATGTGATAGAGTGGTAACAAATATATAAATGGTATAACCACAAAACCTGCAAATAAAGCACTCTTGTTAGTGATGAATGAATTAAGCAGTGAAATGAGTATAGGCAGTCCTGAAAAGCAAATACTGAATGCCAGGTGAATAAGCCATAAAATAAAATGAAGAGCAGCAGTCTCGGTCTCTAGAGTATAGCTACCACAGCCTCGTAATCGAAGATGAAGATAGACCATTCAGTGACTCACATCGATGGGCAAATTCAGAGAACGTCTTCATATCAACCACCCGCAGCCTGTAGGTTGTGGAAGTGCCAGAAACACTCCGTCCATAAGGAATAGTAAAATCTACATCAAGCCTTCTGGTCAACAATGAGACGAGGTAACCTACGGTTTACCTGCTGAAAGGTAAATCTTCAGTGCTGCAAGCTCCACTATATGGCATCCGGCTACACTTCGCCTGGAACACTTCCCACAGGATGTGGCATGCATGTGCACGTCACCGACGATCATTTCGCATGAGCTTCTTCGGGGTTTACTTCATCATTCCCAGTCCCCAGGTCCATTCCCCTTGGCACAGGTTTAATCTCCCCCATTTGATGTGTGGCAGCAGCACATTGTATCTGTGCTGAGCAGGTGAATTATCCACAGGTGTGAGAAGCCCTTTAGCCTAAATCCCCTACCAGTGGGACACATGTTAATGACAGGGGTTAAAATATGTCCCTTTACATGGCCATACTAATACAGGTGTGAAATGTTACCATGTTACCATATGAGAGTCACGAGATCCTTTCATTATATGGTTATAAATAGAGTTGAGCGGACACCTGGATGTTCGGGTTCGGCGGGTTCGGCCGAACTTCAGAAAAAAGTCCGGGTTCAGGCTTGAACTTGACCCCGAACCCCATTAAAGTCAATGGGGACCCAAACTTTTGGCCACTAAAATGCCTCTAAAAAAGTCCTGGAAAGGGCTAGAGGGCTGCAAAATGAAGTAAAATGTGGGTGAGTGTCGCCATTCATACGAATAGGTCAATTGACCTATTAGTATGAATGGGGACTCTATTTCAGTTTATAGAAAGCCAATAGCATTACATGTATTCCATAAGCCGAAAGTCTATAAACCGAACGACATTCGGTTTATAGACTTTCGGTTTATAGAATACATGTAATGCTATTGCTATTCTATAAACCGAAAGTCTATAAACCGAATGTCATAGAAACATAGAAACATAGAATGTGTCGGCAGATAAGAACCATTCGGTCCATCTAGTCTGCCCAATTTTTTTTGAGTACTTTTATTAGTCCCCCGTTCCCGGTCTTATAGCTAGGATAGCCTTGTGTCTATCCCACGCATGCTTAAAATCCTTGACTGTGTTTACCTCTACCACTTCTGCTGGCAGGCTATTCCATACATCCACTACCCTTTCAGTAAAGTAATACTTCCTGATATTACTTTTAAATCGTTGCCCCTCTAATTTAAGACTATGTCCTCTAGTTGTGGTAGTTTTTTTTCTTTTAAATATACTCTCTTCCTTTACTGCGTTGATTCCCTTTATGTATTTAAATGTTTCTATCATATCCCCCCTGTTACGTCATTCCTCCAAGCTATACATGTTAAGATGCTTTAACCTTTCCTGGTAAGTTTTATCCTTCAACCCATGAACCAGTTTAGTAGCCCTTCTCTGAACTCTCTCCAAAGTATCAATATCCTTCTGGAGATACGGTCTCCAGTACTGCGTACAATACTCCAAGTGAGGTCTTACCAGTGCTCTGTACAATGGCATGAGCACTTCCCTCTTCCTACTGCTAATACCTCTCCCTATGCAACCAAGCATTCTGCTAGCATTTCCTGCTGCCCTATTGCATTGCCTACCTACCTTCAAGTCCTCTGAAATTATTACTCCTAAATCCCTTTCCTCAGATGTTGTACCAAATAGTCTATATTCTGCTTTTGGGTTTTTACGCCCAAGGTGCATAATCTTGCACTTGCACTTGTCCACATTAAATGTCAGTTGCCACTGCTCTGACCATTTTTCTAGTTTAGCTAAATCATTTGCCATTTGGCTTATCCCTCCATGAATATCAACCCTGCTACAAATCTTTGTATCATCAGCAAAAATACATACTTTGCCAACAAGACCTTCTGCAATATCGCTAATAAAAATATTAAAGAGAATGGGTCCAAGTACAGATCCCTGAGGTACCCCACTAGTAACAAGACCTTGCATCGAATATACCGCATTGACTACAACCCTCTGTTGCCTGTCACCAGGGCCGGACTGGGGATAAAAACCAGCCCTGGAAATAATTGTATATCAGCCCCATAGAATGACATCATTAAACCAGCCCTATAGCATGACATGATTATACCAGCTCCATAGCATGACATCATTATGCTAGCCACATAGCATAATATCATTATACCAGCCCCATAGCATGACATTATTATACCAGCCTAGGGTTGCCACTTTTTCACAAAAAATACCGGCCTTGCTACTGCCTCCATAGACTTAACATTGGCAGCAAGCCATAGTTTTACCGGCCTGTATCAAACACAGTGCCCTAATATAATCATCATGCACATTGCCATAAATAAGTACCCCAGTATGTACACACAGTTATAGGATTTGTCCTGTGCATGGGGTATATATCAGGGCAGTGTGTGAGATTTAAACTTGTGAATATACTGGGTGGATATGTTGATTTACCCCAGCACCCGGATTGCCCCCACAGAACGTGCCCAAACCATGGCTTATCCCAGCTCTCATATTGCACTCACAGGACTTGCCCCAGACAGGACTTACCCTAGCACATAGATAGCACTTACAGGACTTGCCCTAGCCAGGACTTACTCCAGAGCATAGATTGCACTCACAGGATTTATCCCAGAACTCATATTGCACTCACAGGACTTGCCCCAGCACCTAGGACTTACCTCAGAAAACCAATTGCCGTTACATGACATGCTCCAGTACTTAGAATGCACTGACAGGACTTACCCCATCACCTAGATTTCACTCACAGGACTTGCCCCAGCACAGAAGAAGGCTCCAGCATCGTGTAGGAAGGAAAAGGTGGCCATATCGCATTAGCCACGAGAGTAGTCTGGCACACAGCAGACACTGCACTGCACTGATATTGTTTTCTATTTGATACACAAAGACATAAACCATTACAGTCACACATACATACAGAAATACACACACACACTTACACGCACACTTAGATACACTTACAGTTACAGACACACCTACAGTCACACTTACAGACTTACACACAGTAACATGTACACTGTCACACACGCAGGCACACAATTTTTTTTTTTTTTAAATGCTGTTTGTAGGGCGGTTGCTGGTTCCGACCAGGTGGTGAACACACATGCAAAAATACACACACTTACACACAAAAAGTTACACATTCACACTTACAGATACACATGCAGACACACACATTTTTTTTTTTAAATGCGGTTTACAGTGAGGTGGATGTACACACATGCAGAAATACACACACTTATACAGTCACGCTTACAGTCCCACTTACAGACAAAAAGTTACACATTCACATTTACAGATACACTTACACAGTGACAAATGCACACTGTCACACACGCAGACAAGCTTACATATACACACATTAAAAAATGCTGTAGGTATAAAACTGTGCCTGCCCCTGAAATTGGGGGGGGGGGGGGGGGAAGCACTCTTAAAGCGGCTCCAACGGCCGTGTTCTTAAAATGGCCACCACAGCCGTGTTCTTAAAGTCTGCATCAGCACCAGGGATTTTTCCTGGGTAGGTCAGCCCTGGCCACATGCATATAAAAGTCACATAAATATAATCATGCCTTATGCCAAGCCCCTCTCCGCCGCCACCCCCCCCCCCCCCCCTTCCACTTTATTTTATGCTAAAATAATGCCATTGCCATTTCATATTTTATTGACTGGATATTCAAAAATAGATACCGTATTTTCTGGCGTATAAGACGACTGTAACCCAGGAAAATCTAGTTGGGGGGTCGTCTTATACGTCCATTCGTCTTATACGCCGGAAAATACGATGTATATTATAAAGTGAGTCATCAGTTCCTTTTTCAAAATGCAATGTATAAATGTATATAGTATATTTTAAACAATAATTGGTTAAAAAAACCCATAAAATTAGTTTAAAAAAACATAAAAATGTACTGATACTGCAAATGCCATATATAGTAGAAAGTCACATCAGTGGGAATATATTGAAGATATTTCAAGTATTAAATATATGGACAAGAAATATATTGAAAACACTCAATTGTAATTAACTGTGAATAAAAAAACAGCATTTTTGGCATTCACTGACTTTCTGCACTCTTATCTGTTTTATTAGTCACAGTTAAATACAATTGAATGTTTTCAATATATTTTCATAACAGTATTTTTAAAGTGTTTTAAACTGGTACCTGCAAAATCCTGCCTGGGCAGTTCCCACACCGCTCTGCTCATCAGGCACTGTGTGCAAAGGGAAGTGGCTGATGAGTGTGTAGTGTGGGAAAGAGCGCCGCCGGATATGACGTCATTCGCTCATTTCCGGCGGCAAGGCTGAGAGAGGAGCATTATGAGATCGGCCAAAAGGAGGAAGAAAGAAATCTTTCCTCCCTTGCGGCTGATCGCTTAGGAGGAGACAAAAATATGTGCTCCGTTGCGGCCAGCCAGTCACCGCTGAAAGCGGCCCCAGGGCTAGCGGCCTACCGGGAAATTTCACGGTATCCCGGTAGGCCAGTCCGGCCCTGCCTGTCACTGAGCCATTGTCTAATCCATTCAACAATATTGAAATCCAAACTCAAAGATTTCAGTTTATTGATAAGCCTTCTATGTGCGACAGTGTCAAAAGCCTTACTGAAATCTAGGTAAGCAATGTCTACTGCACCACCCTGATCTATTATTTTAGTTACCCAATCAAAAAAATCAATAAGATTAGTTTGGCATGATCTCCCTGAAGTAAACCCATGCTGTCTCTGATCTTGAAATCCAAGCGACTTTAGATGTTCAACAATCCTATTCTTTAACAGGGTTTCCATCATTTTCCCCACTACTGAAGTAAGACTTACTGGTCTATAGTTGCCCGCCTCCTCCCTACTACCTTTCTTGTGAATGGGCACAACATTAGCTAATTTCCAATCTTCTGGAACTACTCCCGTTCAGTGGCGTAGCGTGGGTTGTCAGCACCCGGGGCAAGGCAAGTAATTTGCGCCCCCTTTACCCGTGGATTTTAGCACTCGAGTCTCTTCTACTAGATTAGTTAAAGAAACCCTTACCCCCCAAGCACATGTATTGTTTGTTATGAAAATACTTATGTAATTAAAGTAAAATGCATCTAAATACAAGTTTATTTTCCAACACTTTATTGAGTGCGAACATGCATTAGAGGCGCATCTGCGACGCTGGAGCCTGGAGGCACATTTCGCCTCCATCGCGCAGAGTGTCCATAGGAAAGCATTGAGAAATGCTTTCCTATGGACACTTTGAATGCGCGCGCAGCCATGCGCATTCAGCTCCAGTGACGTCGGACGGGGAGCTGACGTCAGACAGGTCACCAGCACCGAGGGAGCCTGGCGCTGGATTAAGGTAAGTAACTGAAGGGAATTTAACCCCTTCAGCGCCACGGGAGTGGGACCCTGAGGGTGTGGGCACCCTCAGGGTACTAAAGTGTCAGGAAAACCGCTTTGTTTTCCTGACACTATAGTGATCCTTTAAGAGTTTAAGGGGTTATTTTGGCCTGGGGAAGCCAAATGGTTATACACCTATGCTTTAAACCAGGAGTAGACATCCTTTGCCACTCCAGATGTTGTGGACTACACCTCCCATGATGCTTTGCAAGCCTTAATGGAGATGTAGTCAAAAAACAAAGGGAGTGTCAAAGGTTACCTACCCCTGCACTAAACCAAAAATATATAATACAGTTCCTACCCCATAAATATAATATTTAATGCTATGATATTTAATGCTCTCATCCAACCCCCTTCCCTCCACAGTTCCTAATAAATATATTACAAATATAATTCCCTCACCCCTGTAGCCCCACCTATTTACATTTCCTTCTACATACACACATATATATAGATTATTCATTAGGCCACAAATGTAAAAAATATAATCATTGCCTCATCTCAAATTCCCAAGTCAGATCTTTCCCATCCCCCCCTCTTCCCCTAATACACTGCTGACCCCCCTCCCCCTAATACACTGCTGACCCCTCCCTCCCCTAATACACAGTTGACCCCCATCCCCTAATACATTACTGCCCCCCTTCTTCCCTTCCCCAATACATTACTGCCTCCCTTCTTCCCTTCCCCAATACATTACTGCCTCCCTTCTTCCCTTCCCCAATACATTACTGCCTCCCTTCTTCCCTTCCCCAATACATTACTGTCCCCCTTCTTCCCTTCCCCAATACATTACTGCACCCCGTTCCCAATACATTACTGCCCCCCTCCCCCATACATTACTGACCCTCCCCTCCCCCATACATTAAATGACCCCCCTCCCCTCCCCATACATTAAATGACCCCCTCCCCTCCCCCATACATTAAATGACCCCCTCCCCTCCCCCATACATTAAATGACCCCCTCCCCTCCCCCATACATTAAATGAACCCCCCTCCCCCATACATTTAATAAACCCCCCTCCCCTCCCCCATACATTAATGAACCCCCCTCCCCTCCCCCATACATTAATGACCCCCCTCCCCTCCCCCATACATTAATGACCCCCCTCCCCCATACATTAATGACCCCCCCTCCCCCTCTCCAATACATTAATGACCCCCTCCTCAATACATAATACAATAGGTCCCCCAAGCCCCTTTATTCTTACCTTTACAAATTCCACTTCCAACAGCTCAGGGAAGAAAGGCCGCGATGCAGTTTCAGAAGAGCCTCCGCCGCGCAGCCGCCGGATGTGACGTCACGCCGTCATTTGCCGCTCACATCCGGCGGCTGACAGGAAGTATCGCGCGGTTGTGGCTGCGGCCACGCGGCCGCATACGGATAGTGCACCCCCCCAGATATTGCGCCCCCCCAGATATTGCGCCCGGTGCGGCCGGCCCCCCCTGCACCCCCCACGCTACGCCCCTGCTCCCGTTAACAATGATTGGTTAAATAAATCTGTTAACGGTTTTGCTAGTACACTACTAAATTCTTTTAATAACTTTGGATGTATCCCATCAAGTCCCATCGACTTATTTGTCTTTACTTTAGACAGCTGAAGTAAAACCTCTTCCTCTGTAAACTTACATGCATCAAAAGACTCATTAGTCTTTTTCCCTAAATGAGGTCCCTTACCCTCATTTTCATTTGTAAAAACTGAACAAAAATATTCATTAAGGCAGTCTGCTAAGCCTTTATCCTCTTCTACATAGCATCCTTCTTTTGTTTTTAATCTAACTAATCCTTGTTTTACTTTCCTTTTCTCATTTATGTATCTAAAGAATGTTTTATCCCCCCTTTTCACTGACTGGGCTATAGTCTCTTCTGTGTGTGCTTTGGAAGCTCTTATAGCTTGCTTTGCCTCTTTCTGCCTACTCTTATAGATCTTTCTATCTTCCTCACTGAGTATTTTTATAATTACTAAATGCTAGCTTTTTATTTTTTACTATTTTAGCCCCCTCTGCAGAGTACCACAGTGGTTTCTTCAATTTTTTGCTCTTACTGACAAGCCTTATGCAATTTTCTGTTGCCTTCAGTAGTGCAACTTTTAGATAATCCCATTTCTCCTGGACTCCATTTAAATTGCTCCAGTCTGATAATGACTCCTTTACACCTAATCTAATTTTAGAAAAGTCTGTTTTTCTAAAATCTAAAACTTTTGTTTTTGTGTGGTGTGACTGCGTCACTGTTCTTATATTAAACCACACTGTCTGGTGATCACTAGATCCTAAACTTTCACCTACAGTAATATCTGATAACAAATCTCCATTTGTGAACACTAAGTCTAGTATGGCCTGCTTTCGAGTTGGCTCCTCCACTACTTGTTTTACAGATAATCCCAGTAGGGAGTTTAGGATATGCGTACTCCTGGCGCAAGTAGCTGTTTTGTATTTCCAGTTCACATCAGGAAGATTGAAGTCACCCATGATGATCACTTCTCCCTTCATTGTCATTTTAGCTATTTCCTCAACTAGTAGATTATCTAACTCCTCTATTTGTCCAGGGGGCCTATAAATCACACCTACCCGAGTTACCATATGATTACCAAATTCTAATGTAACCCAAATTGACTCTATGTTCGCCTCACTAACTTGTATTACGTTACATTTTAAGCTATCCCTCACATACAGGGCCACCCTTCCGCCTTTTTTACCTTCTCTGTCTTTTCTATATAAAGAGTACCCTGGTATTGATATGTCCCAGTCATGTTTTTCATTATACCATGTCTCAGTAACAGCCACTAAATCTACATTCTCTTCTATATTGCCACAAGTTCATGGATCTTATTCCCTAAACTGCGAGCATTTGTGGACATGACCCTAAGCTTATCATTTTTCAGCACACTGACTACAGGTAACTTCTGTCCCTGTTTTGGGGGGCAATTGGATTGATGTTTTATCGCCATTTTGCCCCCCTCTTTTAGTTTAAAAACTTCCTAGCAAAACCTCTGAACTGCTCACTGAGAACATTCGTTCCCTTTTGAGAAAGATGCAAACCATCTTTTTTGTACAGTTCCTTTCTATCCCATAGTGAACTTCCATGAGAAACAAAGCCAAATCCTTGCTCCCGACACCATTCCCCAAGCCACAAGTTGAAGTCCCTAATACGCATCCGTCTATCATTCTGAATGTTATGCACAGGCATAACTTCAGAAAAGGACAGTGTGGACACAACCTGCCGTATATCATTGGCAAGAACACGAAAAGTTTCCTTCACCTCTGAAACCTCATTGCAAGCCAAATCATTTGTCCCTAGATGAACCAGTACATCCAATTCTCCTTCCTGATTTGCTTGCTTAACAATATTAGAAATACACCTCCTGTCTCTGCGAGCAGTAGCTCCAGGAAGACATCTCACTAAGCCAATACTGTCCAACTCCGCACCTCTTATGATAGAATCGCCCAACAACAACTGCTTTCTACCAGGCCTCACCTTCTCCTTGCACACCTTAGCCACATAGGAGAGTGGTTCCTCAAACTCTGTGTCTGAGCCTGCCTCCACAACACCACTGCACTCTGAAAGTGCTGAAAATGAATTCTGGACAGCCACAGACTGCGGGACATGCCTTTTATCCACAACTCTAAGCCTACCAGATCCAACAGTAACCCACCTGCCATTCCTAGGAAGCCTCTTTCGTTCGGTTTATAGACTTTCGGCTTATGGAATACATGTAATGCTATTGGCTTTCTATAAACCGGAATAGAGTCCCCATTCATAAGAAATTCTTATGAATGGGGACTCTATTTCGGTTTATCGAAAGCCAATAGCATTACATATAATGTAATCGCCGAACCCCGAACTCCAACACGAACATACAGTGGAATGTCTGTGTTCGGGTCTGGTGTCCAAAAACCATAATGTTCGGTAAAAACCCAAACAGTGTGGTTCGGGTTCGCTCAACACTAGTTATAAAGAAAGCTGCCTTACATAGAAATATCTCTACAACCTGAAGACCTAAATTAGCAATGAAACTTCTCATAGGCTCAATATAAAAGAATTAGTCAAAATGTTACTCCTGTGAGTGCAATCTAAGTGCTGGGGTAAGTCCTGGGTGCTGGAGCAAATCCATTGAGCGCAATTTAAGTGCTGGAACATTTGTCAAGTGTCTTATGCCCAATCCAATATTAAAGTACCTTTAGCCCAGGGGCCTACACTGTCTTAATAAGCCCTTGACATTATTGCTGATTTAGCCATGAGATGTCAAGTTTATACATTACTGCCGATTTTGCCATGATAAACCAACTTTATATTTTACTGCTGATTCCAAGGATTACGCAAGGTTAAAAATGTAGAGAACCACTGGTAAAACTATATTATGTGTTCTTCACTCAACTCTTAAAGGGACTGTATAACATAAGCATTAGTTTTACTGAGAATGCAGAGAATACAAAATTATCTAAAAAAATGAAATTTTAACTTTTCCATGATTTGGTTGTAGGGTGGTGCAAAAAGAGCTCCTCTCCAAGGCCCACCAAAATCTACAGCAGCAGGCCCATGATGCTCTTAGTCCAACCCTGCCTCCAAGTACATCAATTTTTCCTTCTAAACAAAACATGACAGAAAGATAGATAATTTATAACATGATTAATTTAGCAGAACAGGGACAATTTATTGAAATGTTTCTAATTTTGACATTACTTCAAAAAAAGGCAAGTGATTCAGTAGTTTACACTTTGTGTATTTTAAACTTGCAACATTAACGAGGGATTGCAAGGTCATAGTGTTATGTGGTATTATCCCAAAGAAAAATCTGCAGAACAGGATGCACTGAGCAAAATCAGGACATATACACAGGTGATATTCAGCAGCACCAAATTACAGTTTTTCAGAAATGCAACTGTTGTTATATTGTCTAGGTTTTAATTTGCTCAAAGGCGAGTCAGAACATTAGCTTTTTCCCACAGAAGTCTTAAACATGCAATGCTACCACCACTGCAAGGGATTCTGGGTAGGCATATGCAAATAAGGTTAACAATGATCACCTTTTTGCCTCTCTTTGCACTTTATACATGAGTACCTTGGAGCAAATGCCCACTTTACCAGACAACCCTTGGATTTTAAGTGGAGGTTGTCCTGGAGCAACATTAAAGGGACATCCCACCAAAAAATGAAAAGGGTTTATTTATTTTTTTATGTGAGTTTATTTTATGAAATATTTTTTACTAAACATGTGTAACAGGGCACTGCAATTTTGTGAAATCTAGTAATTTTGGGTGCCACCCTCCAGAGACTTTACAGCACTAGTATCTCACTTTTTGGCTGGGGAGAATGCAGTCTATAAGTCAGAATTCTGATCATAGACTTGCCTAGAATGGGAGGGTAATGTAACTATTACATCACAAGGGGGCAGAGTTATGATCCTGTTTGATCAGGTCAGTCTCCTGTCTTTGTGTTGGAATGCAGGTAAAAAAAAGGTTGAACACAGCCACCTAGTCCTGCCCATTATGATACACAGGAGCCAGTTAGAGAGCAGGGGAGTATCTTATAACATTATCATGCAGGCTTTGGCCACAGTTGTAATGTGATACTTGTTGGAAGATTTTGGAGACTGTTGCATCAAGGGTAAGATTCTCAAAATGGATGCTGAGGACAGACACCTAATTTTATTTTTACAGTTAATTCAAATGTAGAGGAAAAAATACAGTGGCATATGTATTATATTTGTGTTCGTTTTAAATGCACAGGTAATCTAGTTACATCTTATGTAAGTGGTAGTGTTCCTTTAAAGCTCCGGCTCCAAGTTCACCATAGGTGTGTATGGGACAATCAATATTCCCTGCATCTAGGTTCCTCTGTTAAGACTTCCATCATCTCTCTCTTCATTGGGGTTCTAAATATTGCTGTACTACACTCAGAGTACAGTCTGCTGAGGTCCCTAGCCAAGCAAAAGGTTCCTGCAAATGGTAGGTGAGCAGTCAAATTATTAACCATACAACAAACACATACATATTTAAAAAGCTGAATATTTCAAGAGTAAAAAATATCAAGCTACAAGTAGCTCCACCTAGTGACAAATATAAGAATTTAAAACTTCATGATACAAATACACAAAGGGGAAACATTTCCCAAGGTATACTCGATATAAGTAATCACCAACAATGTCCAATTATTTCCATATTTGGCTCGCAAACAGCTACCCAGTAAATCAAGTCTTGAAACATTGTCATGGTTTTTTTTAACAAGATTGGTTCTGGGGTCTTGATTTAGTTTTAACAAATGTATATTGAATTTTTCAAGAAGTAAATAAGAGAACAATAGAAATGAACAGGGAAACCCAAATACTATAAACTAGGTCTGTGAATAAAGTCATATCCTGAATACAGCATCCTGTGACTGCATAGAGGAGGTACAGCATATTCCAACTGTTGTGAATTGAATTTACCATTTTTCTCATCCATGCAAGTGTCCCGCTTCAACAAGTAAGTATTTTTCTATTTAGAAAAAAATTTTGAATGGAAGAAAAATATTGCCTCCACTAATGCCCTTAGCACACTTGTTCCGCTACTGATTGGGTATTGATCCCAATCTTCTATGGTATTGATATTGCTAAGAAAACTAGGGAGAAATTTTGATTCCCGTAGAGTGGGGACAAGACTGCATTTAATTCGTACATGAGGTGTGTATGAACCAGACACACACAAATATATAAGTTCAAATAATATATATTTTTTTACAATTTTAAATTAGTTTCATTTGAAATCTTAATTTTGTTTACTAGATAATAATAAAAAATAAACAAGCCCCGGGCACAAAGGTGAAAGTGAGATGGAGTGTCACGAATGGGATTTAGGCGTCACATTACAGAAATGAAGACACAGGGCCTGGTGCAAGGTACCGCACTCCCCTGAAGGCTTGAGGCCCCAGATTTGTTTTACCTCATACTAGGGCCCTGAGGTAGCAGCTGCTGTATCAAGTAAAGCGAAGGCAGTAACTGAAAATATGGTGCAGGCAGAGGTAGACAGACTTAGCAGAGAGCAAGCAGAAAAGCAAACTGAGACAGGACAGAACAGAATATAGAGGCTTAAGGCAGGACTTTGGCAGAACTAAGACAGATGGCATAAGCAAGAAACAAAAGCAGAGTACTGGAGCAGAAGGAGAACTAAAAAACAGACATGAGCAGGGCAAATCAAAAGCCAAATTGAGGATAAGAAATACAGGGCACAGGGCTAAAGACAAAAATATAAATACAGGGCAGAGACTGACAAGGTACAGAAAAAGGGCATAATAACATACTTAAAGGAGACATACAAAACCACAGGCACAATGTACAAAACCACAGGCACAATGCAGCAAGAATCCTCAGAGGCAGCACATCTACAACTTTTACTTGCAGTCCCAATCTCTTCTTGAGGTTCGTCCATGACTGAGAGAAACGTTATATTATCCTTGATTTTATGTTGCTAGTTTTATCTGTCTCTTTATTTATTCTCCAGAAGAATTCAGATAATTGTTGGACTCCCAATTTGTTTGATTCTAATTGAAACCATGATTCCTCTGATGTTCTATCCTTAAGGTTCATACATAATTGAGCCAGCCTAAAAACGTCATAGGTCCTTTGGATATTTAGCATTGCCAGACCTCCCTCACTGGCTTTTTGTGATAGTTTTTTCTGACTCATTCTTAGTTTTTTTTCCTTTACAAATGAATTTACCAATGGCCGTCTGTATTATTGCGAGCCAAGGGTTTGGGAACCTTAACGGGATCATCCGAAAAATATAATTCCATTTGGGAAGAATATAAGACTTAATGACATTCATTCTCCCGATCCATGATATAGAGTTTTTTAAGTCACTCAGTTTTTTTAAGGTTTGTTTCATTATTAGGAGTACATTGGCCTCTATGATTTTTATCGTGTTATTTGTGATCCTTATCCCTAAATATTGGATATCCCTTTTTGCCCAGGTAAAATCATCATTGTTTATAACTGTAATCAGTTCTTTGAGTGAGGCAACCGGATCTAATAAAGTCAGAAAAACGTTGTCCGTGGATAAATTCAGCTTGTACTCGTTTTCATTTATTTTGAATCCCTTAATTCTATTGTTTTCTCTTATGTCATTGGCTAAGGATTCCATGGATAACAGGTACAGTAGTGGGGAAGGAGGGCAACCCTGACTTGTACCATTACGTATTTGGAACCAAATTGGATGACAAGCCCATACTGACCATTCTTGCTCGGGGGAGGTTTAAAGGGCCATCACTGCATCTACAGCCCATGTTCCAAAGCCTACTGATCTCATGGATACTCTGAGAAAGTCCTAACTGACCCTGATAAAGCCTTTTTTGGCAACCAGAGATAGGGCCAGGAAGGGAGCCCCTGAGTCGTGCACATCCTCACAGATATCAAGCGTTCTCCTCACACTGTTAATCGAGGATCTTCCTTTGACAAAACCAACCTGGTCGGTATGTATCAGATCTGGAAGGAATGATTGAATCCAATTGACTAGCGCTCCCGCAAATATTTTGGTGTCCACGTATAACAATGAAATGGGGCGATAGCTAGTGACCTGATCTGACGGCCGCCATCAGGAGGTGATGGCTGATACACCCTTCATGGTCCCGGTGGGCCCAGGGGACCTGCTCAGGCCCCCGGCCCTTTAAAAAAAAAAAACGGCGCATCTGCCCAGGGCCACCGCCAGTCCAGGCCCTTTAATGGGGTAGCTGCCCCATGCGGCACTTTGCTGCTCAGTGCAGCCGTTTTCTTTCTTTTTTTTCCTGGGGGAGCTTGATAGAAAGAGGTCTCAGCTAATCAGGTGAGACCTCTCAACTCTCCTGATTGGCTGAGAGATCAGAAACCTTCTGTGATTGGCTGAGACCTACTTCCCTAAATAATATCCAGCTCCCTCTGTGTTTCCCCCCAATTGAAACTGCCAGGCACACAGACAAATGTGCTCTTCCTGATAAGTGTCATTTCCTTTTAATTATCAAGTTATAGCATAATGGATGTGAGCATGAATTGCTGCAGATTGTTGGCCATTCTGCTCCAAGAAGGTGCCGATTGAACTATGGTGATTGAAACTTTCCTAGTTAGTTAGATAGCTCAAAATCTCCATCCCAGTTCATACTAAAGGTGTTAAATGGGTGTTAAGGGCAGGGCTCTGTGCAGGCCAGTCAAGTCCTTCAACACCAAACTCACCCAACAATGTCTTTATTTACCTTGCTTTGTGCACTGACGCACAGTCAAGCTGGAATAGAAAAGGGCCTCCCTGAGCTGTTTGCACAAAGTTTGAAGCATAGCATTATTCAAAATGGCTTGGTATGCTGAAGCATTAAGATTTCCCTTTACTGCAAGTTTAGGACCTAGCCCAACCTCTGAAAAACAGCCCCATACCATTATCCCTCTCACCATTATCCCTCTTCCACAGGCAAGTAACATTCTCCTGGCACCCGCCAAGCCCAGACCTGCCCATCAGACAGCAAAAAAGTGAAGATCCACATAACACATTTCCAGAGTAAAGGTGGCATGCTTTACACCATGTGAGGCTTGCTTGCATGGAGCTGCTCGGCCATGAAAACTCATTCCATGAGGCTCCCGCCACACAGTTTTTGTGCTGATATTAATGCCAGTGGAAGTTAGGAACTCTTCAGCTATAGAATCAGCAGATCATTGGCAACCTTTACGCACCATACACATCAGAACTCTATGACTTTACTGAGTTGCTGCTGTTCCTAAACGCTTCAACTTTCCAATAATACCACTTACAGTTAGTTGACTGTGGAATATCTAGCAGAGGTAACATTTCACCACCTGACTTATTGCAAAGCTGGCCTCCTATCACAGTACCATTCTTGATATCACTGTGCTCTTCAGAATGACCCATCTTGTTCATAAATGTTTGTAAATGAAGACTGTATGGCTAGATGCTCGATTTTATACAGCTGTTTAAATGGGTCTGAGTTAAACACCTGAATTTAATGATTAAGAGGTGCAATACTTTTGTCCATATAGTGTAGTATGTGTCAGTTTCTATAGCTGGGCATAGCAGTATTTTGTTAAAACAATGCTAGAATACCAGTATGCAAATATTAAATCTATATTTTTATGTTCACAATAACCTGATGTTTATTCTATACATGCTTTACCTCTACGACGTCTTTTGTAAACAACAATGTATTTAAGCAGGAAGGGTATTGAGAGATTTTCTTGTTTTCAAGCACATCCTGCGGATGTTACTATCACCCAACATCCAGCATGATCTGCCCCACTGATTCCAGCAAGAAAATAATTAACACAAATTGGTCTTTACAGTCCTTTTAAAGCGTTGCAGAGAGCTTTCTTGAGCTTATACTGTGACTGAGCATTTTGTTATCTATGTACTAGTAATTCATGTTGCATATTACATAATGTTATCATTGTCTCCTGCAGACATTTCGTGATTATTATGTAATATTTGGCTTACTGCTTTACAGTGCAGGTTGCAAAAAAAAAAGGATGATTTCTAAAGTTCAGTTTAATAAAGAAACTTTGAGCTAAATAGGGTAGTAAAGAACATGCAGTCAAAAACCCTCAAATGATGTCCATTTGTTTTCCATTTTCTTGCTAACCAATCATTTTAACTAACATAACTGAAACAGGAACTGAATTTATTTCAGTCAATAGTAAGAGGAAGCCAGTCAGCTGACATTCAGCTCTTATTCAGGCCCTGATGAATCAACCACAAAATCTACTTTTATGGTATTTAATATAAGATTATAAAATATTAATTCGGAGCAGTCTTACAAGGACACTTGTTATGAACTATCTGCTGCTAACATCCATTTTGATTCTTTACCAAGGTCTAATTCTAGCAGTCTCATAATTCAGCAATCAATAATTTGCATGCTCTACATTTTGAAAACCATACACTATCATCTGTTTTATTTTAGATCATATATATATAGTCTTATTATGCATACAAAATGTGCTTAATCATGTTTAAAAAACAGAAAGGAGACTGTGAAGGACACATAGATAGATATATTTAATTAGGTCTCATAAAAAAGCAACACCTGAATTTTATTATACTTTTCAGATATGTTTCATATGACATTTACATGGTTATAAACAATTATTTCAGAGAATCTTAAGATCACATCCAAACACGAAGACACATTGTTACACAGAGAAATTGATATTAAACATGATACAATAAATATATTTAACACAATACATTAAAACACAATATGCAAATATTAGATATTAAAGGCATAACACAAAACCATTACATGATCTAAATTCAGTATACAAAATCAAATATAGTAAATACAATAAGTACATTAAAACAGAATAAATAAATATTAGAAAATGAAACAGATATCACTTAAATGAAATAAGCATACAAGGAAACACTTTCTTGCCATATTGAAATTCAAGGTGTTTTAATTAAACACCTTGGGAAAGGTAAGTACAAGTTTTCTTATAGTACACAACTCTGCAGCTGAAGAAAAATATTAAAAAATATATCTACTTCTCTGTCCTCCCATCCTTTTTGGTGAGATTATCTGTGAACTGGGTTATTGCAAGAACTATGTATCTCAAAGCTCAGCTGACAGATGATATGATTTTCTCAAAGGTAAGTAGAGCTCTTCATCCAGGACAGATCTTAGGACCAGTTCTGAGTCTATAGCGTGAAACAAGTTAAGCTTTTCTGAGGTTCTGTTGAGTTTTTGTGAAGTTGCACCAGATGGTAACATTAAGTCACTTTTGCTGCCAAGGAATACCGTGTATGCGGTTTTATTGTAGTTACCAAGAGAGGAATGCCACTTGTTTTAAACTTTTCTACAGAAATGATGATACCTATGAAATTAATCCTCACTAAATACTAGATGACTCTCAGCATCCTAAATGCTGACCTTAAATATGCACCAAAGACCAGAATTATACAGGCACTGAAAGTTATTTTGGCCTACATTTGCTCAACATGGGGTGATAATAATAATCAGGCATTGATAGCTGAACTGAAGCATATTTCCAACCTGCCTAACTCTCCAATGCAGGTATGGCTGTTTTTTTGCTATTCCATTGTAGGTTCACAACAGTTCAGTGTTTAATGAACTGAACCCATTGTGATTTATTAAAGAGAGGAAGGACGCTAGATGTGCAATTGAGACAGACAGCATGATTGTGCAAGTCACAAGGAGTACACTGTGTGTTCCAAGCAGGCCAGGCAGAGTTCCAGCAGCTTTTCCCCTTGATTAGTTTTCTGTCGGAAATTTTCCAGTACATTTGTATAAGTACAGTATTAGAAGAGCACTACTTCCACCAGTGTGCTGGGGACAAGATAGTTTTGAAGTTTATATATGTGTGTTAAAATATACACAATTATTTATTTGCTAAGGTTCCAATCCTGGCTTAGGTGAAACTGTAGAAGAATAGGTGCGAAGGCATAGATGTTCCTGACGACCATAAAAGACATGTGGACAAACAGCGATATGAGGACAAACTTGAACCAGTAAGGCTTAATATTGTGTTTTAATTTTTAAGGCAGCCTTTTTTGGAGATTGCAATAGGGAATATACAAGGACATTCTTGTCATGGTAAGGTCCACAGATCATAGAATTTATAAATACACACATCCATTTCCTTCTTTATTTCCCTCAGCAGCAATGAAAGACAATAGAATGCGGAAGAAAATTCAACCAATCAGAACCATATAATTATAACAAACCCCTCCTTCATATTAAACGACAGAACATAAAACTCCTCCTCTTTCTTTGCTGCTGCTCCCTCAGATAATACATATTTTCTTGTAATTTGTCTTTCTGTTGTGAGCTGGCACTAGTGCTTTTTATGGATTCAGTCAGTAGCTATAGTTATTTGTAGGGACCTGTGTGATTTTCTTGCATGTATGGGCCTTTAGGGCTCTATTGTTTATTATTTTGTCCAAATATTCTTCCACTTCTCATCTGGGGGTGGTTGTGTCCCCTCTCCCCCGTTTCAACTACCCTTTTTTTCTCCCCTCTGCTGTGCACTATCTGCTCCCTGTGACATCCTATCAATGTTGTGCCGATTTTAACTTTCGTTTTCTAGTTTACCTGGTTCTTGGCTGTCGCGCATGCGCGTAGAGTGCGCAGTGGCCATTTTGGTGAAGTCCATTATTCCTCCATAGGTTGTCGCGGGCACCATTTTGTTGTAGCACAATTTTTTTTTACCAGTTTTCAGCTGTCAGGACGCCATTTTGAGCACGCTAAACAGCGTTTCGGTGTGTTATTATACTGGAATAATTGGTGTCCCAGATGCGTAAGGCTTTGGATAGGCCCACTAGAAGCAACCGTAAAGCAGAATGCTCTAGACCATTGGTGCCGCATTCCATATGTTCGACACCCGAGGTCGACCCCAAAGTAGTCCAATTCTTATCCAAAATGGGTTGGAAGGATAGGGTCCTTTATTCACTGTGCCCACCTACTAAGATGCTGGAAATGGCTGACACGGCATTGGCCAACAGCGGCCCTGTAGACTCGGTAACCCTGAGAGGGTGGGCACAGAGGGCTATTTGCCTGACAGAGGGTGCTAATGCTACTCTTTCTATGGAACGGCAGAAAGCGATACTATTAAAAATCAAACCCAAACTTATACATTTCGCCACTACTGACCCGGGTCAAAGACTTAGAGTCATTCGTGCAGACCTTTTCAGCTTTGGATAGAACACAAAAACCATGCACAAAGTATTCCAGCCGAGTAAGGTTTTTCGTGGGGCCGGCAGATTTAGGGGCTGTCCGATCAGCCGTAGCACAATGGGCCAACCACGTGGACCCCCCAAACCAAGTCAATTTTAAGGTCCAGTCCTATTTTTCTGCAAATTGGCAGACCGTGGAAACACAGAGGAGTCGCAGGGTCTCTACAACACAAACACGCATATGGTGAGTACCTTACCCTTTCTTCCCTCACCCCAGCTACGGGTAGGGAAGAGACTAAGACTATTCAGTCAAAACTCGGGGGAGGAGGTCATGACAGATCCCTGGGTCCTGCAGATGGAGAGGGGTTACTGTTTAGATGTCGTAGCATTGCCCACCCAGGAGTCCCCACCCAGAGGTATTTCTCTCACGGTTCAGGACAGACCTCTAATAGATGGAGAGGTCCAGGCCTTGATAAACAAAGGGACCATTGTTCCATTGAAAGAGTCACCCAGGGACTTAATGAGCAATCTGTTTATGGTCCCCAAGAAAGGAGTGGGCATATGCCTGATCATCAATTTATGTCCATTGAAAGGGTTCGTCAGATACCAGCACTTCAAGATGGAGGGCATTCATTTCCTCAGGGACCTGCTGTATCTGGGCAATTGGATGGTCAAGCTGGACCTTCAGGATGAGTACCTCATGGTCTCGGTCGCGGTGGTCCATCAAGAATTTCTTCAGTTTCAATGGAACGACATGTAATGGAAGTTTGTCTGTCTACCTTTCAGGCTGCCCTCCACTCACCAAGATGCTTAAACCCATAGTAGGGCTCCTGCACAGGAAAGGCGTCCGTCTCATTATTTACCTGGACAACATGCTTATCATGTCCCAGGACATGGAGACACTGCAGCCTCACCTAAAATGGACGCTAGATCTGTTACAACATCTCGGGTTTTTGCGACAACACTTTTATGGGGCAGCAAATGGTCAACGCAGGAACGCGACTTTCACATCAATTGCTTGCTGGCCAGTACATTCGCGGTCAAGAGTTTCACTCGCGATTTACCCAATTGCCCGGTGCTGCTCTGTATGGACAATGTGTCGGTGGTGAGGTATATCAATCACCTTGGTGGCACGAGGTCTCCAGAGCTATCTCGGCTGGCGTTGGAGCTTTGGTGCTTTTGTCTGGAGCACAGTGTGTCCGTCCAGGCTACCTACATTCTGGGACTGACCAATGGCAGCGGTTCTGTCATTACCCGTTCCCACCGATGCACGAGGGGTTTTGCAATCAGTTAGGTCTCTCCTGGCAGGAGCTTGGGCATCGGTTACATGGTACCAGAAGAGCCTATGATAATGCCTGGAAGTCCTGGGCTGGTTGGTGCGTGGAACACAACTTGGATCCCGGATCTGCCCATAGCCACTATTTTGAATTTTCTCTTGGAAAGATATGAACAGGGACTGGCGGGTCACCGGGGTTTTGATACACTCCTGCGTGAAAGCATGGACTGGTTTGTCATATGCACAGGTGTATTCGGTTGGCTGAATAATAAAGATCTATCTGACATGATTTGGAATAGTTGGCTATTAGAACTGGAACAATATATAACAGGTTAATTATGTAAATCATAGCAGCCTCTGGATTGGATAATTGTCCCTGTGAAAAATTAGTAAAGATTTGCCCTCTCAGTTCCGTTCCCCCTCTACTGGACCCCTTTATCTAGATATTATTAGGCCGATAAGGTGTAAGCAATTTCGTTATCAATTCCATCAGAACTACATTATGATGTTTTGTTATTGTCTTCTGTATGATTTTATGTATGTATGCTTTTTTCCGATTTTATATTACTAATTTTTGAAAATTAAATAAAGATTTATAAATATGAAAAAAGAGAGAGTTAATTTCGGGTTAGAGTTAGGGTTAGTGCTATGATTAGGGTGATGATCAGGGCAATGATTAGAGCTAGGGTCAAAAGTTCACTGTAGGCAAAAATGTTTATGGAAAACGCTACATTCAGTTATTGCCCTACAACTTGCAAAAAAAAAAACCTGAAAAACACGTAAACATTGGATATTTATAAATAGAGAAATATTAGAATCTATTTGACAGTTTTTTTTATTAGCATTTGTAGATGTATAAAAGATTTTTCATTTAAATTAGAAAAATCGTTTTTTTTTTTTAAATTTAAGGAAGCCCTTTCTTATGGCATGTGGATGTACATTAAATGAGAAAGAGGAAAATTACAACTAAACACAAACACTACAAAAGTGTAAAAACAGCCTTGGTTAAACATAGAAGTGTACATTATGTGGAAACATGTTTTTAATAATATTTATTTGTTTGGGAAGTATGCCATTATTTAAGTTCCTTTCAGCACATTAGCAGTCACTATAATTATACCATCTAATTTATCCGGGCTGATAAACTCTCAGAAATCCAGAGAGATGAGCTCAGACAAAGCCTCACGTGAGATGTGTTTCTTACACCTATCACTAGAGCCCACAAAAAGTGAAATTGTTTACAGACTTTCTACTAGGACTTGGTCCCCCATATCAGCTGTTCTAAACAGCCGCTGACAATAGCCTGTGTATGCTATGTGATCTATAAAAAATGGTGATCTTCTGACTTTAGCTATACTTAACCATGTTATTTGACAGAATGCTTGCAATTGACCCTGCAGTGAAACATTGTGTAACTAAATGAAACAAAGAATTCCTAGAGTTTCCATGAAAAATAGGACATAACATTATGTAACTGTGGGAATCGGTTAACAAACACTGATAATATTTAACACGGTTTAGGTATGACACCTCTTTCTCCTTGTATACCTTGCCCTTATCCTCCCATTCTCACCACGTCCAAAGGTAAACCAGGCAGACTTTGGAATGCTCAAGTTCGCTTAGTTAGGGATAAAGATATTTCTGGCTTCTTGGTTATTTTGAATTATACACTCACTTTCCACAGATATTTTCACTTGATATAGGTGTATGTAATCATAGCCTTCAAAAACAGATCTTGAAAATTAATGGTGTTATATAATTTACTGTTATCAACTGAGATTAGGTATGAAATCTGTGACAGAGGTCTTTACAAAAGTCTTTAGTTTATTAGGTAATAAAATAAATTACCTTTCAGACAACTGAAGATTAGGCCCCTGAAGGAGAAAGAAAAGTCTGTAAAAATTATTTTAAGAGTTTATGCTGACTTGCTAAATGGGCATGAATAGCTAGCATTCACTCAGATAAGAAAGACTATTTTTCTCTAAATTAGATTCACCAACTTTCACTTGCTCGATGCTGAGACTCCATTTTGCTCATTTGAGATCTGGACTCTTCTAACGTTAGCTCATTTGCTAATCACAGGGAAGTTATTTTGTAAATGTAATTTCTGAGGCAAAGGTCTAACAGTGGTCTGAACTGCAGTAACCTTCCATTGGTGTCCATAGTGATTGCTTTACTTTTAGAGCTTTGCCTCAGAACTGACTTATTAATATCCCACATTGCAAAGTAGGAAAAATGACAAATAAAATAACCTCTTATAATTGTGATTTGCAATTTAGCTTCTTCCTATCGTAAGCATTAAACACAGATTTCCGACAAAACTAGTACATGTGAACTTGTGCTGATAGGATTAGCAGATAAACAGAAAAGTTGTAGTAATATATGGGTCAAGGGATTATTTGATAAGATTAAGAAAAAGGCACTTCCAAGAAAGTGATTCTGAAGCAGCAGGAATTTAGGGAGCTAATTCCACAGATTACAAATTCATGCCATGTATACATTTTTTCTTTCCTGTAGTATGAGTTCTTTTATGCTAATAACTGAATGGTCTACTCAATAAAGAGATTATTTCATAATTGAGAGAGGAATTTCAAACTTAAGGCCAAAGTAGCTGAGTTAAAAAATTCTCCCATTCAGCTGCATTGTTCCAACTGAGCTACATTGGCCTAAAGTTTGGGCTCCAACCCCACTGCATCCCAGGACTCGTCCCAGAAAGTTAGCAGCTGTGGGGTCTGTGTCTCTGCAATACTTGGCTGCCTGATATTTTTATATTGTGTGTGCACAGCATTTACCTGGTTTTCCTGTTCACACTAATCAGAGCGAGTAGTGGACTTCGAAGATGTGTGGGCAATCCACACAGGGTGACTGTGGGAGTACCTTTGCCATTTTAAAAAATGTGGATACAATACTATGTAAACAGAGCTCGGATTGTCCACTTCAGCACCAAATATGCATCCAACATCCACCTGTCAGACTATTCATCTATTGTCATCTACGTCTGCAATGATAACAGATCTTCTTTAAGTCCATCCCACCTTGGCAATTGGGGGTGTGGTCAATGTTGCTAAGCACCTGGTAGTCAGTACCATTGGCCCAACCAAATGGTACACCGCAATCAGAGTAAAAACCTTTGTCTAGCATCCCAGAGTTTTAGTGGTGACCCTTACCAGGTCTTGCCCCGTGGATCCTCCTTCCAGTGGTTACACCTGATACTTTTATATATTTATATATTGGCTGCTTATTCATACCCCCAAATGCAGGAAGGATAAACAAAACTTAGATATTTATTATAGATAGAAACATTAGATATTTATTATAATGAAGCACCTTCAACTTCTTTGAGTAGAAAGACAAAACATGTTATAGTGGCAGCCCCTGCTTTTGCTATTTACTATGGAAAAATTAAAACAATATTGAAAGATTATTGACTGTCAATTAATATAGTACACATTTTGTGCATTCTCGGTTCTTAGTTATAAAGGAATTGAAAAGTAAATCTCTAGAAATAATCCTGGTGGAGCTATAAGGCAGAACAATCCGTTTTGTCGAGTGTTTCAACTGGTAAATTCATATATGCTCTGCTTAAATCTGAAATTAACTGTGGCATCTTGTAATAGGTGCAAGATGCCACAGTTAATTTCGTATACCAAGGTAATCGATCCAAGGATGAACCATGCAAAAACAAGGTAGAGTCAGAGTTCTCAAACAAAAAGGGGAACACGTTAGGGTCTGCTAAAATATATTGTTATTGTATACCAGTCAAGGGAGCAATCCACTGCATATAGGAAATGAAGAGCATGGCTGTAGAATTTAATGAAAACAGATGACAGAATCACATATGCCAATGACCATTCTTGACCAATTAAACCTTCTGAACTGCAAACGTCCAGGTTGACTGGACTACCTCTGGCTCCCCTACAGTCTATCCAAAATGCGGCTGCCAGACTCATCTTTCTTGCACGTCGGTCTGATTCGGCAGCTCCTCTCTGCAACGCCCTCCACTGGCTTCCCGTCTGCTCGAGGATAAAATTTAAAATTCTGTCTTTAACCTACAAAGCCCTCCACTCCTCTGCTCCTACATACATTTCCTCCCTTGTTAACCGTTACCTCCCTGCACGACCTTTGCGCTCCTCAAAGGGATTAACACTCTTCTAATCTCATCACCACTTCTCACTTGCGTCTCCAAGATTTCGCCGGAGCTGCCCCCTCTCTCTGGAACTCCCTTCCCCAGAGCATCCAGCTCTCTCGCTCCTTTTCAAACTTTAAAAAGTCCCTCAAAACTCATCTCTTTAGAGAGGCTTACTACCCAACCCACTAGTTACCAGTCACTTTGCCTCTAGGCGATCCCACCTAGCTGGAACACACACTCCCTCTTTGATTTATCCCACCTAGTGCCTCCCATCCACTCTACTGTTACTACAACTTCAATCCCTCTGACCTCTTCAATCCCTTAATTGTCTCATGGACCCCATTCCCTCTAGATTGTAAGCTTACGAGCAGGGTTCTCTACCTCATGTACCAGTCTGTTCTAGTTTTTCTAACTTAGTATGTAGTTCCCTTCTATGCTCTGTACCAAGCGCTACAAGAATTGTTGGTGCTGTACAAATAAATGTTAATGTAATGTTTTAGTTCACCATGTTCTGGCACACATCACTAGCACAATACAGCATTTTGCAAGCATTTTGCATGACTTACACTGACATTTTGTGTGGCCAACAGGTGGTTAAACCTTTGATGTCTAGATGAGACCATTGGAGTTTTCTCCAATGACTGAACACTGAGCCAATAGCATTCATTAAAAAGAACCAGTCCAGTTAACTAACACATACCAAACATGCTGCATATCTAGGAAGCCAATAGAGATAAATTGAGATTCTGCATGCTCACTGTGCCCATGTGTGTTGGTTGTCCCTGTACATTTCTGTAGACTTGGACCATACTGTTTTGCTCATGTTCTGTTATCAACACTAAGCATCAATGCACATGCAAATAATAGGGCATGTTCAATGCAGCATTCTCCACCAAATAATGAAAATAATAGTTTAATGGCTCCCTAATGTAATAATCCTACCTGCACCAATGTGTGTACTGACAAATAACATCCTTGGTAAGATCCGTATGTGTTTTGGCATGTAGAGAAACATCACAGCGACCTGGTGAATGGCCACAAAAATACCATGTGCCAACATGTGCCTGGAACACATAGTACTAACTACTATGAACTACTAGAACTAGTGCCATTAAAGTTACATGTCTGACAAATAGTCTCATTACTAAAAAACCTTATATGTAAAGCAGTGTTCATGCATTTACTGTATGTGTCCACAAGTGTTTTTTTTATAATACTTTTATTCAATGTAACACGAGTACATTGTATATGAAATACAATAATTCATTGTATGTATGTACATGGTCTAGAGGCTGTGCAATGGGATTATCTGAAGGACATAAAAAAGGGAATATCTCAATGCATCCTTTATACTAAAATATATCTCTATCGACTGGTCAAAATCATTGACATTTTATAATAATAAGATTCTCCGTTTGTACTACATGCAAAACATCATATCATATTTAATAAAGATAAACAAACACTGTCCAGGAAAGCAACATTCAGTGCAAATTCACTACAAGATAATCGTTCCATACCAAAGTTTTCACTTGCCAAGAACATTGCTAGAGTAAGACTGCCATCTAGTGTATATAGTGAAGAATTATTCTGAGGATGATAGATCTGTTAATTTTTCCTACATATTATGATTACATGGTAGTACTCACCTGCTCTTTCTGCACTTTAAAAATATATATAAATACCTGGGCAAGAATTACAGTGAGTCGGAAATAATTTGGGCTAGGCGAACATATATTTTGCCACCCCCTTCTGATCCTGCCCTCAGGCATTTACACGCACGGTAACACTTTCAGTGTCATATACATATGTAGGCTCATGTACACACACATCCAATGTCAGATGCAGCACATACACACACAATTACACATGCAATGTGATCCTTGTGACCACCCTGTCCATGCCATCTGTTTCTACCTCACTCTCCCTTCATGTCTGTCTTGCTCGCTCTCCCTGCACGCTATCCGTCTATCACGCTCTCCCTCCATGCCATCTCTGTCTGTCTTGCTCTGTCCCATGCCATCCCTGTCTGTCTCTCTCTCCCCGATACCATCTATATCCGTCTCTCCCCCATGCCTTCCATGTCCGTCTCTCGCTCCACCATGCCATTAATTTGTTTCCCCCCTAATGTATCTTCCACTCTTTTGTTTTTTCTTCTCCCCCATGTATCTTTCTCTCTTTTGTCCCCTCCCCATGGATCTTCCCCTCTTTTGTCTCTCTCCCCGATGTTTGCCTTTTCCTCTCCCCCATGTCTGCTGTCTCTCTCCTCCCACATGTCTGTCTCTTTTACTGGGCTCTGAATGGCACAATATTACTGGGTTCTGAATGGCACAATATTACTGGTATCTGAATGTAATATACAGAATATTACAGGCATCTGACTGGCACAATATAACTGGGCTCTAAATGGCATAATATTACAGCCATCTGACTGGCAGAATATTACTGGCATCTGACTGGCACAATATTACAGGCATCTTAATGGCACAACAATTATGGCATCTTAATGGTACAATAATACTGGTATCTTAATAGGCAAATTGGCTGGGGCATCTTAATTGTACAATATTACTGGTATCTGAATGGCACAATAATACTGGCATATTAATGGGAAACATGTCTGTGGCATATTAAAGGCAAAATAATACTGGCATATTGATGGGCACATTGACTGTGGCATATTTAATGGACAAATGGTGTCATATTTTAACAGGCTGTCTGTTACATTTGCAGTGACAAAGTGACTGTGGCATGTTCTGTGGGGAAAAGTAAAATGTACTATGGGGGAAAGTGACAATGTGGCTTTTTTCTGCATGGGCAGTTCAGTGGAACAAAGTGAAACTGTGGTATGTTCTGTGGGGCAGATTTACACTGTAGCATGCAAAATTGTGTGGGTTCAAAATGAGTTCAAGCCATGTGCTGTTGGTGCAATATAGGTGCATGACAAGTGCTGTGGCTACTCTATGGGGCTGTGTTAAGTCCTTTAGGTGCAATGTGGGTGCAGAAAAAGGGAATAAAAACAAGAAATGCAACTTCAATAACATTTTTATTACATATGAAAACATTTGAATATAATATTAAGAAGTTCATATGTAAGTGCTCTCTAATCTCTGTGTATATTTTTGTAATTTAGGTAATGAGTAGTTGTAGTGCAGTGTTGCATAGTAAGATGGTATACATATTGCAGCCATATATACACATTTTGTATCCAAATATACAGTTTATACACTGCAATTATACATGTAATATACACATTTTATACAATGCAACAAAAATACAAACTGCAGGAAAAGTCCAATTGTGTGTGTGCTTATTTTTATGTTTTTGTGTGTGTGTGTGTGTGTGTGGGGGGGGGGGGGGGGGGGGGTAACATTGCGATTGATGGCGTGATTGCATGCATGGGAGGGGGCAGGGTCCAGGGGGCCCAAGCAAATGCTTGCCCAATGTCCAATCACTATTAAATACGTCCCTGTACAACCCTTTTGGTTGTAAGGGACCCGTGGTCCTGGTTGGCCAGGTTGGGCGCCTTTAAAAAAAGGTGCTGGCTCAGCAAACGAACAAGCAACTAGATTGCAAGGAATTGAGATGCAAATTTCAAACTGAATGCCAAAGTAGCCGAGTTGGAAAAATAATCCCATTCAGCTGTATTGGAGAATTGTCCCAACTTGGCTACATTGGCCTAAAGTTTGAAATTCCCATCCCAGTTCCCTCTTTATTAAGTAGAAACTCAAATGTACTGTTTATTGAAAAATGCCCGTTGTAAAAACGCAGCTGTAACACTGTGGAGAGCATGCAGTGCGGATAAATGATGTTCGAAGCTTTCTCGTACATCTCCGTAATAACATGTTTCACAGTAACATGACGCTGACCTACTCCCAAGCGCGCTCCCGCTGTACAGCTGATGAGCGGTGCACTCGCCCTTGTCCTTTCGAACGCGCTTTCTCTCCACCCCCCTTTAACCCTTCGCTGAGCATGGGATATCCTGACGTCACGCACACGACGTCATCAGCCTCAGCCTGAAGCAAGCAGGAGCTGCGACAAACGACGAAGGTGCTTGGTTTGTTTGCCGGGGAAAGTCTCAGCTAGTGAGAGGTAAAAGAGAGAAAGGCTATGTGTAATTTGCGTACATACATGCATACAAACACACCTTGTATGTGAGCAGGGAGAGCACTGACCTACATATGATAACTGAGTATGTGTGGATAAAGACACGCCCATCATGTGTAAACAAACACAGGTTGCTCTTTATCAGTCATGACTAACCACCGGTCCCCAAGCTGCTGTGGACTACCACTCATTTGGTAGGTCAGACTGCTGGTTGTGTACAGTATCCTGTTAGTCGCAGTCCACAGCAGAGAGAGTGCCAATGGTTTTACACATCATTGCTGCATTGTGTGCACCTTCGTACATGTAAGTGTTTCATGACGGCGAGTGTCTCTGTGTGAGAGGCTCCACACTGACAGTGCTGATAAGTATGTTCTGGTGCTTTGTTGAGCGACATGTACGAGTTGAGGCAGGTGTTGACGCTTGTGCCATGGAGGCCATATTTGATGCGGGCAGGATGGAAAGTTGTAGGAACTTGAGGCAGTGCTAAGATTGTTTAGGGAGTGCTATTAAGGTTTATCCGCTCCTTTCGCTTTGCAGGTGTTGTAGACTACATTTCCCATGAGACTAAGCGTCATTTCATGGGGAACAGTCCACAAGAGTTGGCGTGACGGGTTGGTTATCATTTTACTGTAAATACTGTACATATGCAGTTTATTTGACAGAGACAGTTTGCAAAACGTGCTCGTGTGGTTAGACATTCTACCAACGGCTGTACTGATTGCATTTTCTCTCCGTTTTACAGTTTTCTTTTAAAACAAATTGCATTATTTAAACCCAGTTCGTTATTGTTTGCTGTAAAAAAAAAAAAAAAAAAATCGGTTCTTTATCCTGTTCAATTAAAGTCTATTTAGTGTGTGTTTTATTTTATTTTTTCTTATGCCTCTGTGTGGTAATGTAATATTGCATTTTTCTCTTTTATATTTGGGTATGTAAATTCGTTCACTGTTAAATATGCAACATCAGTGATGGGCATTATTTGTAGAAAATAGATATAGTTAAATCCAGAAATGCATTCTTTTAATTTATTTATTTTTTGAATATTTTTATTCATTAAGACCTTTTAAGCTAACATTTCAGCCTAATTTACTTCATTGTATGCTTTATTTCAAATAAAAAGAAACCACACATTATTCTGTACAAATATATTCTAAACAGAAACCAATCCCTTCATGTATCGATACAAAGGTCATCCCTTTATGCACTAGGGTACTCCACTTTTTAAGTTAATTACATTAGTTAAAAAGAATTCTTAAGACATGACAAATTTGCTTATTAAATAAGCTGAATCCAGTTTAAGGTATTTATAAGACTTGTACAAAAGGAACATCTACCTTGCTTCTATAATTTGCATTAAATATTTAAAATTATCTCTTAAATCTCTCAATAATCTACATGTATTAATTATGGAAACATGAAACACTCATATTGGATGCTTGCACTTGTTACTTTCATGTTCAGAGTTGCTGCATACATTTCCAATTAACCAAACACATTTAATGGGAGTTATGATGTAGATTCCCCAAAAACTATTATCTGTTGTATACATTAGGCTTTCATGCAGACAGCATGGGCAGAGGGCCACAAGAGTACAGTATTCCAAACACATAATGGGATGTCATAAGCACAAGACACATTCAGAGACATTTTGCTCTTAGTCCATGCAGTTGCTTGCAATTCTGTTAACCCAAGTTATATATTTTATTTTTATTATCTGCACCCACAGCACACAGTTTTTCTGTGAGTAATATGTGTTAATGTGTGCCATTAATTGCCAAATTTCTCGTAGAAAATTCTAAATAAGTAGCTCCAAAGCCAAATAGCTGCAGTATAAATGAATCCTTAGATGAACAGCAGCAATATGTGAGACTTGAGTTAAGATATACCAAACTCTACTTAATGTAAACAACAACTAAAGAACAAAATGTACATCAACTGCTATGTATTGGCCATCCTGTGGTCCTTATTTCATCCTCCAGTATTCTCTTGGACACTGGAGGTGAATGAGTACTGTGCTTGCACTTTGTGCCACTTGCCCCTCCAAGCCATTTTTCCTGTGTCCTGCCTTTCTGGTAGGGCAAGTTGGGAAGTATGTGTTGCGATTATGTACTAAATAAACTCTTTAATCCACCCATTTGACTGTTTTATTCAGTTACAACACCTTTTATAGAGTTGTACTGTGCTATTTATTTTTCACTAGGTACATCACCTGATCTCCCAACTGTCCCGCTTGTTTATGCGAGACAGTCCCGATTTTGGAACTTTCTCCCGATGAGCTCTACTTCTGTTCTGCTTTTCAGGACAGAGGTAGAGCTTGGTGGGACAGCGGAATTCAGGATCGCAGTCCTTCAATCCTGATCTTATTTTCCAGTGTCTAAGACACCTGAGAATGCATACTGTGCAGTAGCGCTGTCAATGTGAGTGACCGCGTTACCATTTATGCACGGTAAGGCTAATACCAGTGGCATTAAATAAAGCTACATGTACTTTTGAAAACGCTGTCACCTTAAAGGGACACTGTGAATGTAGAGAACAAAAAATTATGAAAGATGAGCTATACATCGCCTGCATGTGACATCCTCTTGTGGCTTGATATGCAAATTACACATTTCCCATTGGAAATTAGTTGATTTGCATATCAAGCCACAGGTGATATCATAAACAGGAGACACCACAGACATATTTAAAGCATATTTTCTCTTAATATATGCATTAACCTGCAATTTTGTTAACATGATCTATGTATAATTTGTCATAATTTTTTATATTTTCTACATAAAGTATAACCATGTGTTTAGGTTGACAGAGTTCTTTTTAAAATGAAACTTTTACATTACTTATGTGTAAAAAATCTGTTATGTCAAAAAACATTAAAGGCACTCTCCTGACATAAACATTGCTTGTACTGTGAATGTAGAAAATAAATAATGAAAATATACTTCATTATGTTAGTAGAATTGCAAGCAAATACATAGATTAAGAGAAAGGGTGTTATAATTGTGTCTGTGCTGTCTCCTGTTGAGAGACATAATATAAAGGATTTTTAGGTGGCATAGTACTGGCTCCAATAGCAGTCTTTTTTTAAACATACAATGTCCCTAGTGGACCACAGACATCCCTAACATGTCACTGGTTCTATAAAAATAATTTATATACAACATAAAAAATACCCTGGGGTGCTTAGGGCTACTTTAGAGTAACAAGTATCTGTCCGCCCACAATTGTTGTAGGGCAGAGAAACTAAAGCGGCAGCTTAACACATGCAGTCGCTGTGGTTGGCTCTCATAGTGATCACAGGTGTAAAAGGGGGCTTTAACAGACATGGCTAAAGTGCTTGGTGTCAAGGCACTCAGCCATGTCATTTACCTTGTGAACGGATACCACAATTGTTTCTGCATGACATGCCAGGCACGTCCATTGTCCTTGATAGGACAGTTTGTTGTGACATGCTGTCGCCAATGGGCTAAATGATTTTTAGAATTTTCAGCCTGGTAAGTGAGGCAATCTGTTGCAACAGATAGAAGTACAATATAATGGGTGAACTCCTCTGTACATGGCCCTTATGCAATTGATGCACTGTATTTGGTTGTTTGTATTTTATTTCCCTAACTTTTTTTTGTTCTCTCTCACATCTTCTTTCCTGATGTTCAATGTATAGTAACATAAGTTACTATACAATGTAGCCATTTTGTTAGAAGTTGGTCTAAAATGTATTCATAGGACCAAGTCCTTCCTTCTAGTAATAAGTAATTGTATAAACAGAGTGTGGTTGTACTACAAATGTCTAATTGTAAATCCTCAGCCCAGCGTACCTCATAAGTTCATACAGTTTTGCAATATAGCTTTCTGCTCTTATTCAGTAACTATATTTAATCATTCAGATGCATATTGTTCCTGTATGAAAGTGCTCTTGATATATAGTTTCACATTTGTAGCTGAACTAACATCTGGTTTGCGGTTTCCCATAAGACTGTTGTTGTCACCACAGCCGATCAGAAAGTTTTGTGTATATCTGTGTGTATGGTTCATCTTCCAGCTGGGGTATTATGTGTTTCATATATCTGCTGTACATTTCCTTCTACCAATTACATAGATGTGGCACTCAATGGTTTTTGTATGAGCCCTATCCTGGCTAAAAAGCTCTTAGATTATTTTGTATTACCTTATGAAATGAATAGTGTTGTATGGCTTGTGCCCCTACCACATAAAAAAAGTTGGACAACAATGCTATAGTAGATTCCCCCATTGTATAACACTAGATTATGAAGATGCTTTATAAATAATAATTCAGGTATTCCAGTGTGGCAGCTAACATTACAACATTTCTTTGGATTTATACATCTGGGAATTTTCTTACCTGAAACTATGTATATATTTGTACTTGCAGTTTAAGTTAAGTCAGCCACAGAGTTCTGTGTAAAAGTCTGGGTTAATACAGCCGTCTACCTTTCTCTCCACATGCAGCTAGGAAAACATTTTTGTTTTGTTTCTAATTTTTTTTTTTGTAACTATCCATTGTGTTTTGATGGTTCTTCCCAATTGAATGCAGGGAACAAGCGAAAAAACGTGTATGTGTAATGGATATTTAACATAAAGTTTACAGTAATTTTAATCCTAGTAAACTGTCATATATTCATTCATTTTCACAGCAAATTTATTTTTTTCATTATGATTGCTTGTCTACCTTTTATGCATTGATCCTCAGAATGTAAAGTGAGGCATATTTTTCTAACTTTTACTTGAAACATCTTTTTACATCTACAAACACTATTAAAAAAACCTTGCTTAATAGATTTTAACATTCTTGTCTTGAGTTTGAGTGTACCCATGTTTGGAAGTTTTTTTTTTTACTTTCTTTTTTTTGTGTGTATGTTGTAGTGCAGGCAACCTTCGGCATCCCAGATGTTGTAAACTATATTTCCCTTGATGCTTTGCCAGCATTATGGCTGTAAGAGCATTATTGGAGTGCCGAAGGTAGCCTACCCCTATTATAGAGAAATAAGTACAAGTAGCACATTACTTTTTCCTAACCAATTTCTTTTCTTCAGATTGACTTATAGGGATATTGTAGCTCTAACCCTAGTCCAAATAACAATATAAATAAAAATATTTATCGGGGGGGGGGGGGGGGCTTAGGGGACAGGGGCAGGCAGGCTGCCCATACTGTAATTAGTGTCTCTTCGCTTCAGGATTGCTGTGGGTAAGGGAAAGTCTAAAGCTGTCCAAGCCAGACACTGGTTCTGCCTCTGCAGATATGGCTAGAGTACCTCAGTACCAAGGCACCAAGCCATGTCTGTTGCAGCCCGATCCCAGTATGCTGGCGCGCATACATCTGTCAGGACGTGCCAGGCATTTGCAATGTCAGCTAGGGGTGTTTCTCCAGGACATATCTGGCATGACCAATATCATGAGCAGCGTAATATTCCTTACGCAGAGCAGAGAGACAGGGGGAGGGATGGGGGGCAGAGAGATGGGGGGAAAAACAACAAGAGGAGAGAGGGGGGAAGAGACGGAGCAACGGAGAGAAACAAGGGGGGGCAGAGAGAAACAAGGGGGGGAGTCAATGGGAGGGGGAGAGAGACAAAGCTGGGAGCAAAGGAAAGAGAGAGGCAGCATTGGCACATAAAAAGGAAATAAAAACATTTTTTATATAATTTTTTTATTAAAAAAGCAATTTACATGTGAATATATACAAATTTAACTTTTTTCCTATAGGGTAGTCTTATATTCAGGCTTTTAGTTTTTTTCCTAAAGGAATATCCAAAGTTTGGGGGTTCGTCTTATAATCAGGGTCGTCTTATAATCGAGCAAATACGGTACTTACGTTCCCTGAAGATATTACAATGCAGCTGTGAGTGCCTCAGTATTTCTCTTTTTACAGTAACATGCCTCTGTTTAAAATCACACTGTGACAGGATTGGTGACATATTAATTAAGGCGTTTTTTAAAAATCTTTTACAATTCAATGTTGCATACTGTGAAACCATAAAAGCATATTATAAAGTGCAATCTAAAAGTAATGGAGTGTTGTGCTGCACTAGGGGAATAGTAGCTTGCTCCACATTCTCCAATTTATCAAGTTAAGATGTGGTAGTCTCTTGAAGTATCTTCAGAGACACCATATTTCAAAATGGTTCTGTCGACTGAAACTTTCTTAACACAAATCACATTAAATTAGGGATCGACCGATTATCAGATTAACCGATATTATCGGCCGATATTCACAGTTTCCTAAATTATCGGCATCTAACTTTACCGATAATGCCGATAATATTTGAATGAAGCAGTTTTCGCGATCAACGATCGCGAAAACCGCTTTAACAGTGCTGGTCTATTGCCTCGACATCGAGGCAATAGCCAGCACCGACATTTATATTTTGGGACCCCCACGATCGCCCCACAGAGCGATCGTGGGGAGCCATATTGACGGAGCATGCTGCTCCGTCAATATGGCTAAGTCCTCTGCCGGTCTGAGCTTCGGAAGTGAAAGTAACTTCACTTCCGTCGCTCTGAATATGCTACTTGACTACCCCTAGTGGTAGTTTAGTAGCATTGCAATGGAAAATAATTAAAATACATATTTAATTAAATAAAAATAGGTTATTTAGCTATATTAGCCTATAGGGTTAAAATTAAATATTTTTTAGCATAAGGGATAGGGTTAAAATTAAATTAAAGTTAAAAAATATTAAGGGATATAATAAGGTTAAATTTAGTGTTAGGGTTAAATTTTGGGTTCGGGTTGGGGTCAAAAGATCAATATAGGAAAAAACCAAAAAACACTATTTTTGGTTTTTGCCCCATAACTCGCAAAAAAAAATACCGAAAAATATGGAAACATGCATATTTTTGAACTCGGGACAACATTTAGAAACTATTTAGCCGGGGTCTTTTTTAATGATTTTATTTGTGTAAATTATATTTTAGGTCAAAGTTAGAAAAAGTGGGGTTTTTTAAATTTTTCATCATATTTTATGATTTTTTTTTGTAGTAAATTATAAGATATGATGAACATAATGGTATCTAATGAAAGCCCTTCTTATGACGATAAAAACAACATATAATTTGTGTGGGTACTGTATGTGAGAAAGCAAAAAATTACAGCTAAACACAAACACCCTAGAAATGTCAAAACAGCCATTGTCACCAAGGGAAAGTCAAGGTGAAAATGTCTTGTCACTAAGGGGTTAATTAAGCTGTTTTGATGCCTTGCTTATATTTACTGTAGTGTCCCTTTGATATAATTGCCTATGTCATTGCTGCTCATTTTACTAAGATTTAATCTAAGTATGGACTATGTGCAATTGAACATTGTTGTTCTTGTTACCTTTTGACTGATATTTATTTAAAAAAAAAAAAAAAGTGGTCCAATTTGTTGTATTTAACCATATCACCATTGTTTTGCTGCATTATTTATTTTTATTTAGCAATGAAAAAGATTTACAAAAAAAAGCTAAACGTTAACAATAAACATGTTCATTTAACAGCAGATTTGTGTAGAAATTGTTTTTTTCCCCAAAAAATTAAAATGCACGAAATATCGGTATAAGTTATCGGCTATCGGCCTGAAAGTTCACAGGTTATCGGTATCGGCTCTAAAAAATCAATATCGGTCGATCCCTACATTAAATGATGTTGCATCAAAATATATATTGAATATATCTTTTGATTTTACCTATTTGGTTACTATAGTTTTCTGATTGGCTCACAGTATTCCACTGAGGGAAAAGAAGTGTTAGAACTGCCCGATGATTGATGATGCAGAATATCCACTGTACCTGAATTAAAATGTCAAGATGAACAGGGTTCTCCGTAATTGTGTCATTAGTTTCAGTTAAAACTCATGAATGGCTTTTAAATAATCATGGTATAAGCTTATTTGTTGTAAATCTCTTTTTTTTCTAAATTGTTTTTACAACATATTAAGCATTTTGAACATGCAAGGTCAAGGAAACCAGATGAGTGAGGTTCAAGTGAAGGGCAGTCAAATGATAATTTAGAAGCTAAAGGAGGTAAAGAAAGTAAAGGTAAGAGTGTAAAGATAAGTGTAAAGGCTATAGGTAGCTTGTGAGCAGGGTTCTCTACCTCATGTACCAGTCTGTTCTAGTTTATTTAACTTAGTTTGTAGATCCCTTGTATGCTCTGTACCTAGTGCTACGTAAATTTTTGGCGCTATATAAATAAATGGTAAGGTTAGTGAGAAAAGGAAAAAGTTGGGGAGAAGGAAACTAGAAAGAGGGGGATGAAGAGCAAGAGTAGCGGGATAAACAATTGGTGGGACAGACCACCAACAGCATTAAAGAGCTACAATAAATGGCAAAAAATCAACTAAGAGACTAAAAATTCCTTACCCCTCCTTTACTCAACTGGGGAGGAATTGCCCTGGGGGGAAGTAAAAACGTGTTCAGTGTGGTAACCGGTGTGAACAGGTTCATTGTAATAGTGGTCAGTGCTTGCTGGTGCATGTCTTTGATCTGAATGAGATTATCCATGATGGTATATCACATATAACTGAGAGTATGCAGTAAATGTGGTTAAGTATAGTCGGTTTTGGGTGTCCTTGTGAACATATCGGTCAAGACTGAGAGATTCAGGTGGTGTGCAAGGTATAACGTAAAATCATATGGAGCTTATTCCACTTCAGCATCTCTCTGTCTAAGAGGTGCAGGGAAAACTGTTGAGGTGTTCCATCCTGGGATGGGTATGTGTGGTAGCCCCAGACCACTTAAAAATATGGCTAGTTCTGCAGGAAGACACAGGAAGTGGTTCCGATTGTCCTTTTTTGCTTGGAGGGCAATGGAGTATGCTATTCCTTATGGGAATCAGCACCTTTCTAGTTTGTAGTGTAGTCATGTAGAGGTCAGCATATAGTGTGATCGTAAGCAGTGACATGGTACAGTATTCCCTTAGTATGGCATCACGGTCAGGGAGATAGTGTAGAGAGAATAGCACATCCCGCGGATGGGTGTTAGCATCACCTCTCACTCTCTTAGCCCTTAGTACATTATCAATCTCCACAGCAGATTTCTGGACCCCTTTTCAGGCTGGGTAAGGCTCATTGTAAGTCCTGCCGGGCTGGGTCTTTCCCCAAGCGGGCGGCCTCTTTGGGACTCTGATTCTCTGACAATCACCTTTCGGTGGAGGATTAGTTGTAGACTTACCCCCGGGAGTCTTAAGTGAGCGGTTCGGGCCACCCAACTGTGCCCAATAAGAAGGTTTATTTGTCAGTTTCTGGCTGCGTTGACGGAGCGCTGCAGACATACGTCCAGGGGCGGATCCAGAGTCTGATCTCGGGAGGGGCACATGTCCGTCTGTCTTATCCTCTCTCCCATGTCCGTCTGTCTTATCCTCTATCCCATGTCCGTCTGTCTTATCCTCTCTCCCATGTCCTTCTGTCACGCTCGTCTCCCTTCCCATGTCTGTCGCACTCCTCTCACTCCCCGTGTCCCTCTGTCTCTCTTCCTTCCATGCCCGTTTCTCTCCTCTTCCTTCCCATGTCCGTCTATGTATTCTCTTCTTTCCCATGTCCGTCTGTCTCTTCTCTCATTTCCCATCTCTGTCTCTCCTCTCCCATGTCTGTCTGTCTCTCCTCTACCATCCCATTTATGTCTCTCTCTTCTCCCTTCCTATTTATGTCTCTCTCCTCTCCCTTCCTATGTCTGTTTGTCTCCTCTCCCCTTCCCATATCTGTCTGTCTCTCCACTGCCATCCCATGTTTGTCTGTCTCTCCTCTGCCATCCCATGTTTGTCTGTCTCTCCTCTGCCATCCCATGTTTGTCTGTCTCTCCTCTGCGAACCCATGTCTGTCTGTCTCTCCTCTACCATCCCATTTATGTCTCTCTCTTCTCCCTTCCCATGCATGGCTCTCTCAGCCAATTTGCCCAATAATATGCCAGTGTTAGTTGCCATTTAATATGCCCCAGCCAATTTGCCCAATAATATTCCAGTGTTATTTGCCATTTAATATGCCCCAGCCAATTTGCCCAATAATATGCCAGTGTTATTTGCCATTTAATATGCCCCTGCCAATTTGCCCAATAATATGCCAATGTTATTTGCCATTTAATATGACCCTGCCAATTTTCCCAGTAATATGCCAGTGTTATTTGCCATTTTATATGCCCCTGCCAATTTGCCCAGTAGTATGCCAGTGTTATTTGCCATTTAATATCCCCTGCCAATTTGCCCAGTAATATGCCAGTTATTTGCCATTTAATATCCCCTGCCAATTTGCCCAGTAATATGCCAGTTATTTGCCATTTTATATGCCCCAGCCAATTTGCCCAGTAATATGCCAGTTATTTGCCATTTTATATGCCCCAGCCAATTTGCCCAGTAATATGCCAGTTATTTGCCATTTTATATGCCCCAGCCAATTTGCCCAGTAATATGCCAGTTATTTGCCATTTATTATTTTAATATCCCCTGCCAATTTGCCCAGTAATATGCCAGTTATTTGCCATTTTATATGCCCCAGCCAATTTGCCCAGTAATATGCCAGTGCTAGTTGCCATTAATATTCCCCAGCTAATTTGCCCAATGATATGTCAGTGTTACCTTGTCCCCCCATCTCCCCACTCCACAGCACTTACCTTTCCTTGGTGGCTAGTGGCAGGCAGCATGGTCTTCTCCATGCTGCCTGTTCGTCTCACAGGTGGTTGTGCCGATAGGTCACGTGACCCGGCGCGCGTATGACGTCAGCGCGCCGGTCACGTGACCTGTCGGCACTTCCGTGTCGGCACACTGCACGGGGAGCCGAACAGGCAGCACGGAGGTTTCTCTGTGCTGCCTGTTCGGCTCCCCGTGCAGCCTGGCAGGCAGGCAGAGAAGGTGAGGGGGATCTTCCGATCCCTTCTCACCTCCGTCTATGCCTGCAAGCGCGTTGTTTTTTTTACAGTTTTTTTTTTCTTCTCTCTCTTCTCGGGGGGGGGGGGGGGGGGGCCCCCTGGATCCGCCACTGCATACGTCCCCCAATATTAACTATTTTTTAAGGTTTGAGGAACAGGGTCTAGAAAGCAGTTCTCTCAGTACTTTTTCTCCTATTGTTAATTAGTCATTTCTTCTGAAAAATCATGATAGAAAGATAATTTTAAAAGGTAACTTTATTAGAAGAATATGTTTAGGGCTTTATTCATGAAACAGATAAATGAGGAGGAAATTTCAACGTAGCCAAGTCTAAAAAATCCCCCCATTCAGTTTTCTCAACTCTGCTACTTTAGCTTTAAATCTTAAATTCCCTCCTTAATTCTCTGTAATTCTCTCCTTCAGGAATAAAGCCCTTAATGTACTAAAAGTTATTAAATACTTGCCATATCTCCCTCTGCTCAAAATTTAAAAAGAACTTCCATTCCATTTATTTGAGATTAATTGAATTTAAGTGGAATGTAGAGCAGTGGTTGCTAATCACACCATGGCATTGCTCTTTATCTATTGCCAATAAATGTACTGCTTTCAACACTAGATGTCCGTGTTTATGGAATTTAGGAAAAACACCCTGATACATACAGCAACCACTGAACCCCAAAACCAAATACTCTGCTCCAGATTATGACTATATTAAAGGAATTAACAAACCTGTTATTTCACCAACTGAAACTATAGCTCTAAACCGAATTTTCAAACAAGCATTTGAAGTGCAAAATAAAAAAACTGTTTGTTATCTATAATGGCTTTTGCCCCTTTTTTCTTAATCCCGACACTTATCAGTGTGGGAGAAGGACCTCTTCCACACGCTGTTTGGCAGAGATTCCCAGACAGTGAGGAGCCAGCAGCAGGGGTTTATCCAGGCCAGACATTACTGAGATTATGACAAAAACATACCTCCCAACCGTCCCACTTTGCACGGGACAGCCCCAATTTGGAAGCTATGTCCCGCCGCACTCTACCTCTGTCCCTCTTTTCGGGGGGGACTCAGTACCACAATCGCTCAGTCCTGTTCACATTCTCCGGTGTCCCAGATACCAGAGAATGCTTACTGCTCATATGCAGCATTGTGCACCAGCATTGTGCACCTAGGGGGCAAAAGTTAGGAAGTATGCAAATAGGGTATATCAAATCCTGCCCTACCATAAAATAAAATTGGAGGAATGTCCTTTCAAAATGAATTTTATGTTTATGTATTAATTTTTTCATATGCTCTGGAAACTGCTTTATGAAGACCTGATGAAAGAGAAATAAATGCTTATAATCACTAAAGTGTAAATACTGTTTTTATTTTTTACAATTTGCTGTAATATTTTTCAAATTGTTCAGTAATGTTCCAGATCTTTCTAGTAATATTTGTTGATTAGCTATGATTGTGGTAAGGACCTTCTGTCACTTTCAGTAGCAGGTGTTTTGTCTTTACCCCTAATTCTAGGGCATATTAGCAGCATGTTGTGCTTTGCCTTTCTTTTGTGCACTAATCATACAATTTATTTGAAAGCACCTGATGTTGTTTTCCTGAATGTTTTCTGTATTGTATGTATTTTAATAACCACTGTAACTTTTTCAGTTTAAAAATAAATTAGATCAATCAAATATCATTTTTTTTTAAATGTTGTTTTAATGTGTTTCTGGTATCATATCTTCTTAAACATTAAACTTTATTACCTGTGTAATTATTTTACCAAGACGTTTTATATTTCTATCTTCCAGAGAGACAAGCAGCATCCAAAATGGCCACAGCAGGCTCTGAAGGCCAGAACAATGCCTGCAAAATAATGACCTTCAGGCCAACACTGGAGGAATTCAAAGATTTCAACAAATATTTAGTGTACATGGAGTCTAAAGGTGCACACCGATCAGGGTTGGCAAAGGTAAACTCTCCAGCAGTTGGAATATTGTAGTTTTATGGATATTCCATATTTGACTTGTAACTGTGTGATTTTTTTTTGAGGGACAAAATACTTAAATTGAAAATGTACCTTTTTGAAGACTTGTCCTGTGGATTAATTCCCACAATTAAACTACCATCCTATCCAAAAATAGATGTTTCCAGCATCTTCTAGGAACCAATCAAAGGACTCCATGGGGATGCACACTACTACCCGTGACAATACATTGCTATCCGTCTCAATCATAGCTGTGAAATAGAAAACAAAACAAAACAGGGAGGCAGTGACCAACTTGAATGAACTGGTGTCTGCACATACTCACAGGTTTCCTGCTGTAGCATTCCCCCCTGCTTATTTTAGATTGCAAGAGTAACAATTAGTACAAACTGCCCTCTTGCAATGGAAACAGCAGCAGAGAATAGGTTGAAGCAGGCAACTCTGAAAGACATTCACAAGAATTTCCTGCATTCATTTTTGTGAAGAAAAAAGTACAATGTATAGGTCAAACATTACCTGGTGCATCAAGCTTGGTTGGATGCCTGGTAGGTCCCTTTCATTTGTATAACTTAAATGGAAAGAGATAAGCTTAATATTTCTGTACCGTACCTTTTTTAATAGCAAATCATTTTTAATATTTGTTTCAGTTTACAGCTGTTTAAAAATAGTAATTGAACTGTAATTTTTGGATGACATTCATACAAATCTTTTATAAGTTATCAGGTGAATGGGAGAAGTTTTCCAACTTGGCTACTTTGGCCTTAAAGGACAACTACAATCTTAATAGATACATGCGGGGTTACTATCTGCTGTGTCTCACATGCGAGACATCTGTTCCTGGTTGTCAGCACGTGCACAGCAATCAGAGCGGGGGACCCGAATGCAAGGGTCTCTCCCTGCTAGCACAGAGAGAGACCCTTGTTTTTTCATGGGATTAGCAGGGGGACCTAGTTAAGCATGGCAACTGTCGGTCAGAGGATAAATTGGCGTGTACTAACCAAAGTAACGCCAGTTAATCCTCATACTAGGGACATCTAAAATTTCACTTGTGCTTCTATATAAGAAGCACAAGTGAAAAAAAAAACGTTTTTTGTCCCTAGTTTTCCAAACACCTGGCTTGCACCAATAACTGGTAATGCATAAAATCATTTTGCTTATGTGATGTTTCATAAACCGTGTGTGTGTCTAAATTATGTTATTTTTTTTGCAATTATATGCAAGATATATAGTACAGTGCAAAGTACTATGATGTGCTCTTATAGGTAATATTATAAAGGATTTTTTAATAGATGCTTATTTGATGCCATACAGCTGGCTGTCCAACCTATAATTTTCTGTTGCAATCAGGCCCTAAGGTACAGGCAAGATTACTTTGCCTATAATTAATATTTATAAATTGCCTACTCAGAATGTTCCCTTATTTGGGAAGAAACTGGATGAGATTAGATCAAAGATGATGGCAGGTAAAGTACCTTAATGCTGTAATATTGAAGAATTGCATTTAATGCGACCAGATAATATCCCCCTAATGGACCAATTACAAAACAATGTAGAGACGCCTTTATTTTTCAGTTCATGGAATGGGAAACTGTTCTATCAAGCTAACCTTCAATTAATTAAAAGAAACTTGGCTTAGTCAGACTGGAATCATGCTCGCAATTTATAACAAGCAGGCTGGTGAGACCTACAGGCTGTAGTTTTAAAGCAAAACATAGAAACAAAGAATGTGTCAGCAGATAAGAACCACTTTGCCCATCTAGTCTGCCCAATTTTCTAAATACTTTTATTAGTCCCTGGCCCTTATATCTAGGATTGTGTTTAGCCTATCCCACGCATGCTTAAACTTCTTCGCTGTGTTAACCTCTCCACAAAGTAATACTTCCTGATATTACTGTTAAATCTTTGCATCTCTAATTTAAGACCATGTCTCTTGTTGTGGTAATTTTTCTTCTTTTAAATATACTCTCCTCCTTTATTGTGTTGATTCCCTTTATGTATTTAAATGTTTCTGTAATATCCCCCCTGTTACGTCTTTCCTCCAAGCTATACATATTTAGATCCTTTAACCTTTCCTGGTAAGTTTTATCCTTCAACCCATGAACCAATTTAGTAGCCCTTCTCTGAACTCTCTCCAAAGTATCAATATCCTTCTGGAGATACGGTCTCCAGTACTGGATATGTAGTTTCCAGAAAAATATTATATGCCGTAACCTCAAAATAACAAGAGCAAGGCTTTTTATCATACTAAGTGGTCCAGTAGGATGATTTTTTTTTAGCTCTATCAGAAATATGATTGCAATAATGCTAACACATAAGAGCTGAACATATCATGTGATCAATTTAGCTATACATTGTTCAAGGACAAACCATTATGAGTTTGCTGGCTAGGTTTGTCCCTTTACAATCTTACTTCAATTCACCTTTTAGTGAATAGCTTCCAATGATTCAAAATACGGTTCCTCTCTATATTTGTGTGATAAAACCTGCAACTAAACTTATTTGGCTTCTTTCAAAACAACACATTCTGGGTTATGTATAAAAGTCAATTGTTGGGAAAGGCTTTTTGTTAGTTGTCCAAGCGACAAGCTGCAAATAAAGCTTGAATGTTCGGAGACTGGGCTCCAAAAATATCTTGGAACTTACAGAATACTTCAACTAGCATCTTCACCATTATCTTATAACTGCATAATAATTACCTCACTTACCTTTTGTAAGAATTCATTACCACAAAGATTTTCTAGTGGTCTGTCTGAAGGTTCCATTAAAACCAGTCTTAAAAGCAACATTATGGATTGTGAGCTTTAGTAAGCAGGTTTTTTTTCCACTTGCAGTACCTATTACACATTATACAAACTAGATACCCACCTAAAGTTGGACTATTTTAAAGGTAATAAGAATCAAAATGGGTGGACTTGGCATCAGCCATAAGATCTGGAAGAGAAATGCTGAAAATAATTATGTCACCAACATAATGAGCAGGTGTTCGTGTAAACTCTTATAATGAAGTAAATGAAACAAGCCCACGTTGATCCAAATTCTCACTCTTCTGTTATTATTTTGTCTGTTTTGAGGTGTGCTCCACCTATTTTCAACCATATTATGCCAACAAAGCTAACTGGGTCAAGGACACAAATCCCTCTCTGTCCACTTCTTTAACCCATTGAGAACATGACTATTTTTAGAATGTTGTACAGTTTAGGACTCAGGCTGTTTTTACACTTCTGTGGTGTTTGTATAGCTGTACTTTTTCGTATTTTTTTTAATTTATTTTTTTACCATACCCACACAAGTTTATATATATTTTTTCGGGAAAATAAGGGCTTTCTTTAGATACCATTATTTTGATTATATCATATAATTTACTATTATAAAATATGTTGGAATATGTTAAAAAAGTAGCCTTTTCTAACTTTTACATGAAAAATATTTTACAGACCTACAAACGCTAATACAAAACCTGCTAAATACATTCTAATATTTGTCCTGAGCTGAGAAATGCCCTATGTTTACATGTTTTCAGTTTTTCTATTATTATAGGGCAATAACTGGAAGTAGCGTTTTTTTCTAAACTTTTTCTCCTATAGTGATCACCCCAACCCTAATAATCATCCTAAACATAGCACTAATCCTAATCTAATCCTAGTTGCTAACCCTAACCCTAGCTCTTAACCTCAGTTTAATGTTGCGGACTGTCTCTGCAGGCATTCTAGTAACAGCAAAGAGAGATGGAAGTGATTTTTGCTGGCTACAGAGCAAATCTGGCTGCCCGCTCTACTGGATACTTGGCAGTGCCATTTTGTGGAGCGACCACGGTGCCCTGTGGCACTTCTTGGTGTTGTTTAATGCCTTGGCATAGAGGCATTACAGCAACACCCCCACTCGTTTTAACGGAGGGCATTCCATGCTGTCACATCCTTAATGCAAACAAAATACATGACTGCATGGAACGTCCTTGCGTCCTAAATGAACTAACATTATCACAGACCTTAGGACTGATGAGGGGGCTATGGAAAAAGAGCAATAACGTGCCAATGGCAACCAATGGAGTTTTCAAATGTGTTGTTTCTGTTTAAGAACTTGGTCACTGGATTGCTCTTATACAAAACCCTTTTTTACTACTATTATAATGGTGACCACAAATTGATACATTCCAGAAGCCGTGTTGCCCCGGTTGATACCATATTTCCTTTTTTTTTTTTTTTTTTTTAATTGTTCTCAATGGATATCTCATAACTCAGAATGGGGAAAATACATAAATAAAGCCAAATTGGCTCTTAAATTTAAATCTGTCTCTTGTACTTTATTTGAACTACATTTGACCAGTAACTAGGTGTGAAGCAGAAGCTTTTGGTTATCTTTTTTTCTTCCAATGGTTTTGTAAAATATTTTTTATTTCATAAAAATCATGGGATATGCATATCTTTTTATCTTTCATTATTTGAATAGAATTCTGAAATTAATTCCTGAGAGGACCAGGAAATGAGCTCAGTGTTCATTTGGTCTCATCCATATGCATGGAGGTAGATTGCATTTAGTATTTGTTTACAGCTCATCAGTTTTTCTTTTATTAACAACGTTTTCTTTCTTATTTCTTGTTACAAAGGTGATCCCACCAAAGGAATGGAAGCCTAAAACACATTACGATGACATAGATGATCTGGTGATACCTGCTCCAATTCAACAAATGGTCACTGGCCAGTCTGGTCTCTTCACTCAGTACAACATTCAGAAAAAGCCAATGACTGTCAAGGAGTTCAGACGAATGGCTAACAGTGACAAGTATGTGGAACTGTTTATTTTTAATCTGTAGTAGCTGCATCATACATTTTTTACACTTTTCAGGGACAGATCCTAGACAAATTGTAGGGGAATTTTTTTAAAATTTTTTATAAATCCGTACCATGTCATAAAATTAAATTGAAAATATATATTTGTTTTTTACTGTTTTTTTATACTCTCACCCAGTACTTTGATTTTAGTGCTCTAGAGCACTGTGAAACAGTAATATGGTGGTATGAGAATATCACAATGCTCTACAGCACTAAAACACAGTACTGTACGGGAGTGCATGACAACAGTAAAACACAGAGCTCGACAGAAACAAAACACAATTCTTGTCGGCACTATAAAAAATATCTGTCCTCAGGGGCAGACAACCCACCAGGGATTCATTAGAAATGTTAGAAGCGCTTAAAATTATGCAAGTGGAGAGAAGATTTCTCCTTAAAAGACAGTTGTTGGCAAAAATGTTTAACAGATTGCATCAAGGGTGGACATTTTAAATAGAATGCTTTAATAAAACAATATAAATAAAGTATGTTATTGAGCCATCTGTGCCTTTTATATATCTATCCGGGGCGAACATTTTGTTTAGATTTTTGGGTCAGATGACAGAAGATCTGACCCAAGATGTCTGCACCCTGATAGAAATATACAACAAAGAGGGCTCAGTAAGGTTCTTTATTTATATTCTTTCATTAAAGCATTTCTTTTTAACCCCGCCGGGACAATGGTATTCTTTGTTTTGATGTCCGTTCTGGACAATAGTTTTTTTTCTTCTTTTAGTTTTGTGTGCGTTTAATGAATCCCCACATATAATATATATTGTTTTTTAAGGAAAGATAGGGTTTTCTTTTTGCAAGCATTTTTTTTAAACATTTAACCCTTTGTGTAATATATACAATTTAAAAAAAGAGGTAAATATGGTAAAAAAAAAAAAAAAAAAATACTTTTTTTTTTTAATTATATATTTTTTCTGGGACACAGGATATTTCTCTCCTCTCTCTGACACAAGATAACAATGTGTCAGGGAGAGAGAGAGAAGATATTCAGCACAGATTGTCATTTAATGTATTTTTTGCATTTAATAAGTATGATCAATGTGATTGACAATCACAGTGATTACCTAAATAAATGCAAAAAAATTATGGTTGATCCTGGTCTGCCTAACAGCCAGTCTCAGCTATTACAAGTAAGACAGCCCATTTTCTGGGTGTTTCAGACTTGCCTCTATCAGAAGCAGTCTGAAACGCCCCTCACCCTATTTGTAAGGCATGATTGACAGGTCAGTGAATATTGTCACTGGCCTGTCACTTTAAGACTGCCCATGGGTGATTCTGGCGCCATTTTTTTGGGGCTTTGCTGGATGCGTTCACTCGTGAAGCATCCAGCAAATCCGAAAATAGCGCGAATTGGTGCAAAACCTTTGTGATTGCATTATTTTAAATGCAGCCCGTACATTGTACTGAACGGTTTAAAATGCCTACACCTTGATGATATCTTTCAATTAAACAAAACTTAATTTTTGCTGACAACTGTCCTTTTAAAGGCAAAAAAGTGGGCTAAATGGGAGAGATTTTCAGGAACAAATATATAGCTTTAATAATAAAAATTGTAAATCACATAAAAAGGATAATGCATTCATAGACAATACAATGCTTCTTCAGATGATAAGCACTGCGTCAGATAGGAAATAGTGTAATCGGAAAATGTTTTTGCTATGCTGCTAGAAACATAGAAACATAGAATGTGTCGGCAGATAAGAACCATTCGGTCCATCTAGTCTGCCCAATTTTTTTTTTTTAAGTACTTTTATTAGTCCCCCGTTCCTGGTCTTATAGCTAGGATAGCCTTGTGTCTATCCCACGCATGCTTAAAATCCTTGACTGTGTTTACCTCTACCACTTCTGCTGGCAGGCTATTCCATACATCCACTACCCTCTCAGTAAAGTAATACTTCCTGATATTACTTTTAAATCATTGCCCCTCTAATTTAAGACTATGTCCTCTAGTTGTGGTAGTTTTTCTTCTTTTAAATATACTCTCTTCTTTTACTGTGTTGATTCCCTTTTTGTATTTAAATGTTTCTATCATATCCCCCCTGTTACGTCTTTCCTCCAAGCTATACATGTTAAGATGCTTTAACCTTTCCTGGTAAGTTTTATCCTTCAACCCATGAACCAGTTTAGTAGCCCTTCTCTGAACTTTCTCCAAAGTATCAATATCCTTCTGGAGATAGGGTCTCCAGTATTGCATACAATACTCCAAGTGAGGTCTCACCAGTGCTCTGTACAATGGCATGAGCACTTTCCTCTTCCTACTGCTAATACCTCTCCCTATGCAACCAAGCATTCTGCTAGCATTTCCTGCTGCTCTATTGCATTGCCTACCTACCTTCAAGTCCTCTGAAATTATTACTCCTAAATCCCTTTCCTCAGATGTTGAGGTTAGGACTGTACCAAATAGTCTATATTCTGCTTTTGGGTTTTTACGCCCAAGGTGCATAATCTTGCACTTGTCCACATTAAATGTCAGTTGCCACTGCTCTGACCATTTTTCTAGTTTAGCTAAATCATTTGCCATTTGGCTTATCCCTCCATGAATATCAACCCTGCTACAAATCTTTGTATCATCAGCAAAAAGACATACTTTGCCAACAAGACCTTCTGCAATATCGCTAATAAAAATATTAAAGAGAATGGGTCCAAGTACAGATCCCTGAGGTACTCCACTAGTAACAAGACCTTGCATCGAATATACCCCATTGACTACAACCCTCTGTTGCCTGTCACTCAGCCATTGTCTAATCCATTCAACAATATTGAAATCCAAACTCAAACATTTCAGTTTATTAATAAGCCTTCTATGTGCGACAGTGTCAAAAGCCTTACTGAAATCTAGGTAAGCAATGTCTACTGCACCACCCTGATCTATTATTTTAGTCACCCAATCAAAAAAATCAGTAAGATTAGTTTGGCATGATCTACCTGAAGTAAACCCATGTTGTCTCTGATCTTGTAATCCATGCGACTTTAGATGTTCAACAATCCTATTCTTTAACAAGGTTTCCATTATTTTCCCCACTACTGAAGTAAGACTTACTGGTCTATAGTTGCCCGCCTCCTCCCTACTACCTTTCTTGTGAATGGGCACAACATTAGCTAGTTTCTGCTAGCTTCTTAAGAGGCATAGAGAAAAAGAGATTAGATGAATACAGTTTCCTTATAATAAAAACGTGTTTGTAATCTATTAGACAAAACAAATATAGAGAATAAATGTAGACTGTTAAAATCAACACACCTGAATGCCATAGGTATACAGGGCCGTCTTTAACGCAGGGCAAACTGGGCAGCTGCCCCGGGCCCTCTTACTTCTGGGGGGCCCAAGGCAGCTGCCTGGTGGGACCGCTGCCCATGCACATCCGGAACTGCTACCTGCACTATCCGATCAGCACTGATCGCATAGTACAGGTGCGCCCAAAATGCGGACACAGAGGCACACTCAGAGCAAGTGTGTTTTTTGTAGGGAGGTATTAGGTTGGAGGGTGTGATTGCATGCTGGGGATGAGGGGTGGGGTCCAGGGGCCACAAACAAATGTTTGCCCAGGGTCCAGTCAATGTTAAAGAGGGCCATGCAGGTATAAAGATATAGATGCCTTTTTCAAATTTCATTGTTTTTTCGGTTTCTGAGACTGGCTCCTATTTTTTGTAGCTGACTCCTAGATATTTGTCAAGCGGTGGAATAATGCATATGAGATGTACACTCTGGAGTCCTGTGTAATCATTGTGCTGTGAGTGAGGATGGCATATCTGTGTTGAGTACACCTTTCCCTAATTATATAATAACACAAGCTCTTTAATTTATTCAGGTACTGTACCCCCAGATACATGGACTATGAAGATCTGGAACGTAAATACTGGAAAAATGTCACATTTGTGGCACCAATTTATGGTGCAGATGTTAACGGAAGCCTCTATGAAGAGGTAAGTAGCTCGTTATTTATTTCAAAAATAAATGTATGCCTGATGGCTAAACTCAGTCATTTTACATTCATCATTTTGGTTACTATCAGCATATACCCTGTTTATGGACAAAGTAAGATGAGGTTATGTTCTCTGAGCGTTATTGGAAATGTAATAATTATTAGGTGGAGTTATAGGATTTAGCCCCTCAATATGCCAGGATTTTGCCCCTCATTAGCGTTTAATAGCCATTTAATATGCCAAGATTTTGCCAATTAATATGCCAGGGTTATGCCAATTAATATGCCAGGATTTTGCCAATTAATATGCCAGGATTTTGCCAATTAATATTCCAGGGTTATGCCAATGAAAATGCCAGGATTTTGCCAATTAATATGACAGGGTTATGCCAATTAATATGCCAGGACTTTGCCAATTAATATGCCAGGATTTTTCCAATTAATATGCCAGGGTTATGCCAATTAAAATGCCAGGATTTTCCCAATTAATATGCCAGGGTTATGCCAATTAATATTCCAGGGTTATGCCACTCAATATGCCAGGGCTATGCCAATTAATATGCCAGGGTTATGCCACTCAATATGCCAGGGTTATGCTAATTAATATGCCAGGGCTATGCCACTCAATATGCCAGGGTAATGCCACTCAATATGCCAGGGTTATGCCAATTAATATGACAGGACTTTGCCAATTAATATGCCAGGATTTTTCCAATTAAAATGCCAGGGTTATGCCAATTAATAATCCAGGGTTATGCCACTCAATATGCCAGGGTTATGCCTCTCAATATGCCAGGATTTAGCCACTCGATATGCTCGTTATGCCACCCCCCCCCCCTTCCCCAGACCCCGGTACTTACCTCCTTGCTGCTGTCTCCCGGTGCAGGTCCGTGGCTGTGAGGGAAGCGTTGTGCGCTCCCCTCCAGCCAATGTGGCTTCAATAAAGTTTGTTGAAAAACAAAAAACAAAAAAAAAAACAAACTTAATTGATCTGCGCGGCTGGAGGGGAGCACACAACGCTTCCCTCACAGCCACGGACCTGCACCAGGAGACAGCAGCAAGGAGGTAAGTACTGTGGTCTGGGGAAGGAAAATACCGGGCTTTGCCAGGGCCGGTATATCTAATATACCGGCCCCGGCCTGAAGACCCTAAATACCAGCTGTGCCGGTAAATTACCGGCCGGGTGGCAACCCTAGCTGAAAGATACATGGATCTTCTCTCCAACATACTACATATGTAAAGGGGTCTGAGTAGATTATGCGCAACTGCCTGTTGACTCATGGATACACTTTTCCTCCTCTAGTTAGACTGGCCACATGGCCAGCACCACAGAAAACAAAATTATATAACCTATGGGGATCATTTTCTTCTGTCCCTGGTTAAGGCTTTCCACAAACCTTGGTCATACTATTTCCACAAACCTTGGTCATACTATTTTATTTTTATCTTAAAAATATGTACAACTCCAAAAGATTTTGAGTGTTTTACACGCATGTAGGAGGAGACTCCCCAAGATGCGTTTCCTAGGTGATTAAATTGGTAATTAGCAGCTAGTCTTATTGCACTACAATGGGGTACACCACTGAAGAGAAAAAGCAAGATAAATAGCTAGAAAGATTAGACAGTGCTTATATTAACGCCTGAATGCTCATACATTGTGACCATATATATTGTAATCATAAATGCCATCAATAATGAAGAATAACTCTTCAGGGCATTCGGTTTCAAGAAAAATATACTTTTAAAATGTGATAGAATACATGTGTGCCATAAATCACTAAACCACTGTCTGGCCAGGTATGTTTACTTACAAAAACAGAGGTCTACAACGAGTAAATATATCTGGCCAGGCTTGCTATTCATAGCGAGGAAGGAGGTTGGCACCATCTTTTACAACCAACTAAATGGTCAAGTGATTGTACCTGTTTTATATGTAGCTAAAGAATGACTGCTTCTAATGTGTATTTTTTTCTTTCTTGTGTATATATATATATATATATATATATATATATATATATATAAAATATTTGTAATATATGCTGCTTTCTAATGAGGTATGAGAGGAATTAAATACACAGATGATTGTCCTCATCTAAGAGCAAACAGGCAAGTGCAGGACCCAAAGATAATAGGGCTGCAGAGATCCATGCCCAAAGACCATCAGATAAACATCAAAATGTAGGTATAAATAACAGCAACTCCGCACCAGGCAGACAGAAGTATCGGTATTTATACCTTCATTCTGTTGGTCTCTGGTCATGGATTTCTGCAGCCCTATATTCTTGCAAGTTATGAGCGTTTAGTAGCTAATATAAGCACTGCCCAGCTTTCTAGCTATTCTCTCATGAATGATGGACAACAAAATGTGCTTTAGGATGTTCCCCATGTCTTCTCTTATTGTTTGAAACTCAGCCATTTTATGGCAATAATCTATAGAGCATTCCACTGCTGAAATATTTCCTCTGGATTGCCTTCGTGGTTTTAATTTCTAAACTGCAATTAAAGTGGGAATGAATGGGTCTTTGTGCATCACTATACCTACAATAACATTTGACTGGTTCTCTAGCATAGTATCCACAAGGTGGTGTTCTTGTACATTGTGAAAACATTTTCTCTTTGTATAAACCCCAAGGGACATTCTCTTGTGTTCATCTTTTTTTTTCGCTTAAACCAGATATTTAATGAAAGCGTTGAATTTGCATAATAAATGTCACTCTTCTCCTATACCTATATTGGAACTCTCAAATTTGCTGAACCTTTATCTAAACTTAAATTTACGAGCCAGATACAACAAGCAATCACTGGAGAAAGGGAGCATTTCTTTGTTACAGATTAGCCTAGCTTCTGTTGTCATTTACTACTGAAAGTATAGGTAGATTGTGGGGTTTCTTTTGTGTACACATTTTAGCTGCCATGTACAATGCCAGACATTCTTTATTCTCTACTTTCGCATTGGTTCCTACATCTGATTCCCTTTAAAGATAATACTTGCATGGAAAATATATCATTTTGTCAGAAGACATAGAATGCTTGGATATGAATTCTAAACAGTGGTGACGCCCAGCCCCCCAAAATAGATCGGGCCAGGACTACTTGCTCTGGCTCCCATACAATAATAGGAACTCTCTCCCAGGGAGCTCCAGAGGCTGCTCAAATGGCTCCAGAAACCCATAATAAAAAAAGCCCCCACCATGGCCCCAGCCCCTGTAAATAAATTAAATACATGGCCTCCCTTCACACAAGCTCTCTGTCTACGCATCCATCCCAGCAGGAGACAGATGCATAATAAAAGCAGACATCTGATTGGTCAGCCATTCAGATGCCTTCAAACACAGGTTCTCCATTGGCTTGTTTACAAAACCCAGGAATGTTTACTTCAGGAAGTGGGACACTGTTCGGAAGTAAGGGTTTAAAATGTATTAGTTGTTCTTTATGTTTTCACAGTACAACACACATTCAGCAATAAAGATGCAGCACTCCTCCTTACTGAGAATAGTGGATTTATTTCGCCACAAGCATTTGCTTGTACAATGCACATGGGCTCAGTGGCAAAATAATTAGGTACACCTGGTCGTTAACGCAAATAAACCGAAACAAAGAGGGGGATTTAAAGCAGGGGAATCCTATGAGGTGGAACTGCAGTATTTTATTTAAATCCTTAACGCATGAACTGATGAATCTATTTTTACAATAATTAATACAAATAGCCAAACTGAATTATATTGCTTCAGCTCCACAGATAAAGCAAGCAGACGTGTTCAGCTCTTCATTATTTGCAATGTTTCTATTGTGCAGGACAGTCCCGGTTTGGACTGCAGGATAGAATTGTTGCTGTAGTGTCGCACAAGATGCAACGGGTAGTCAGATCAGGCAAACAACAACTACGCTTCCCATCATTGCTGAGACTGAAACCAAGATACCTTGGGGGAAGGGCTTTGGACCGAACATTTCAATAATGCCCCTGCTGTGTGGGGTTACTGACCAGCTGCATGTCACATGTCCCTGTCCCCAGGCAACTTTGTTTTGAGAAGTATGGTTATTGTTTGCTTAAGATGCGATATGCATATCGTAGGTTCCGAATTTGTTGTAAAATGACTGAATAAATCTATGGTTCCATGCTGCTTCCATCGGCATCCTTCATTGCTTGTGCGGCATGTTGGGAAGTATGCGTGAAGGAACAGCGACTGCAAATTATCATAAAAGACCCCTCCAAACGCCTCTAGCCATTGGCTAGAATTGAATAGGCACATGAATGTGGCTTACCATCAATGGTACCATTAACATTTGCTGTACTAGATTAGAGCCATATCTTGAATGTAACATATGGAAAAATAATTTACTTTTGAGATGGTCTTGAAGAGTTTCTCCTCATATGTCTTTTGTATTATAACCAATTGTGGTTTGCATTTTTATTTAATTAGCACAAATTAGCTCCAGGTGGTGGTTTGAACACGTTAGCGCTTTGTATTTATATTTTATATAGAAAAGGACAATTGCATATAAATTGATCCATTTAAAAACAGTGTTTTGTTTCACTGTTTAACCGTAATACATTATGTAAATTCAAAAGCTTTGGAATGCTAAAATAAAGGACATTGAATGCCATTCATTCAGGATTTCACTATTGATGTATTTGCCATATCCTCAACAATTTATTTTTGGAGATAAGAAACCCACTGTGATTTTTGGAAAGGTCAGGGAGTATACTGCTGGATCTTCTGCATATGATATATGTCATGACATACAATAGCTAGGTCTCATTGTATCATTGTGCCTTCAAAGCAAATTGCTTTATATACTATAAAGACCTGGTTCAACACCGATTCCAAACTTGTATCTCGATCATCACACATTTTATTTAATAAATGGGATTCAGCTGCTCTTTGTGCATCCTTGCATAAGTAGCTGGTCAAGGGCTGAATTATTCTAATGTAGTTAAATGGAGAAAATAAAGAACAAAGGACATATGTAGTGTTTTTTGATTCAAGAAACCCTTTATAGCCTGTGTTGATCATGTCATGTATTGTTTATAAATGCCAAAGATAATCAGTATAATGTTGCTTGTAGTACGTGTACATTTATAGTATTATTGAACCCAGAAACATGTATAGCATCTGTGATATATGTACTCTATTGCTTAGAAAATTAAATGCATATGGATTGTCTTTTAATTGACACTCAACTACTTTTAAAAAATGTTTTTATCTAGGACATTGATGAATGGAATATTTCCCGCCTCAATACCATCTTAGATGTTGTAGGCGAAGAATGTGGGATTTCAATTGAAGGTGTTAATACTCCTTACCTCTATTTTGGTATGTGGAAGACAACCTTTGCATGGCATACAGAAGACATGGATCTCTACAGCATCAACTACCTCCACTTTGGGGAACCAAAGTCATGGTAAGATGTAATATAATTATATTGGCTTTAACTTTTTTTTACTTGTTGTTCAGTCTTTATCCTTAAAAGGAATTCTATCGTTTGAAAGGACTCACCTAAACATCGCTCTCATGTAGAGAATGAAGAATTGCCTACACATTATATCAGCAGAATTTCAAGCAAATACATAACTTTAGAGAGAAATGATAAAATAAGTGTTTTCAGTGGGAAATATGTGATTTACAAATTAAGTCAGAAGGTGATGTCACATATAGGAGACACCATAGATCATTTTAAAACATTTTTTTCTTGTACTTTATATTTTGCTTTAAATCATGGTCATCATGTGTAGATTTTTTTTGGTCATTTGTTTTTATTCTCTACAGTCACAGTATTAACATTATTTAGGTGACTGGTCCCTTTAACAAACTGTTTAGTGAAAAAGCAATATAATGGCAGAGTTTCTTTATTTCCTGCCTCCTCATTGGTTCCTACATCTGAGTCCCTTTTAAAAGAATACCGTATTTGCTTGAATATAAGACAAGGTTTTTTTCAGAGCAAATACTCTTATATTCAAGGTCATTTTATAATCTGACCTCAAATCGAGGTCTGATTTATAAGACTGGGATCCTAGACAGGGGACCTAGATCCCCCTCGCTAACAGCCGGTGGATGTCTGCGCAATGTGCCGGGACTTCCGGCTTCATCATAAAATTCCTGGGCAGCAGCCGAGGATGTCTGTGCGTATCGTGCAGACATTCCCCGGCTGCCCCCACTAGCCACCAGGGAAGCTACGTTCGGTGGAGGGTGGGGGAGAGACACAGACAACATTGGGGGGAGGGTGGGGGAGAGACAAAGACAACATTGGGGGAGGGTGGGGGAGAAAGACAGACACCATTGGGGGGAGCATTGGGTAAGTCTGGGGGGTAGGGGCAGCATTGGCACATAAAAGGTAAATAAAAACAAGAAATGCATTTTTTTTATATCATAAGTTTTTATTAAATATGAAAAAGCAATTTACATGTGAATATCCATAGTTTGGGGGGTCGTCTTATAATCAGGGTCGTCTTATATTCGAGCAAATACGGTAATTTGATGGATAATATATAATTCATGTGTTTGAATTGTAAATAGTGGTAGAGCCTTCATATTTAGTGCTAATAGCCTAAATAGCCCCCATCCCCAAAAAATAGATTACTGTTCTGCATATGTTCAGTTCTACATTCTGCTTTCTGCCCTTACTGTCCCTTAAAGGGACAGTAATAAAACCTCTGTTTCTCCTCCCCAAAGCCTCCATTGGCCAGCCAATCTGTCCTACACTATTTAAACCCTCATTTGTGAACTAGTCCTGGCCTGTAATAGTGCCTGGTACCTTTACTAGCGTTTGTGTTATATCGTGATTTGCTGACTCCTGTTGCCGACTCCTGCTTGCCCGACCTTGCCTGTTCTGCCGCCTGTCCCGACCTGTTTGCCTGAATTGACTTCATTTGTTTGCCGCCTGTCCTGATTTTTACACCTGTCTGACTATTCTTTCGTCTGAACCCTTGATACCTTCACCTCGGTCCTACTCTGTATCCAGCTACCGTCCTATTAGGTTTAGCTTTGGTATTCTGGTGATAGTTCAGAGTGCAAAAGTCCTGGGGGAATGAAACCTGCGGCTCAACCATAGGGTGGAATTCCTTCAGGCAGAATAATTCTGTTCTATTGCCGGGGTCCATTGCCAAAACCTATACCTACTCTGCAAAGCTGTTCAAGCCTCGTACCAGATCGTGACACAAACACCCATAATAAAAAAAGACCCCTTGGGGCCTCAGGCTAGCGCCGACCCCATACCCTGTAAATAATTTATATAATGTCAGACACCAGGGAGGTGGGCAGTTAAAATAAAATGTAGGACCCAAACGGTGTCCTGAAATAAATTATTTCCTGTTCCAGGGTTGATCTGCAACGCCCTTGATCCTCATCTTCTGGCCCAGGGAATGGGGCCACCCAAAAAAAAAATGATTCTGCCTATACTAATACAAAAATGTTGCTGCAGCAAAAGAAAAAATTGATCACACATACTCCTTGTCTAAGCATCTGTCCCCGGCAGGAGACGGATGCATAATGAAAGCGGGATTTAATTTGACGAAAAACAGGCATCTGATTGGTCATCTGATAGCAGGGTGACCACAAGTCCCACATTGCAACCTGTAAGCTACCGTATTGGCTTAAATATAAGACAAGGAGGGGTCTTTTTCAGAGCATTTCCTCTGACAAAAACCTTTTCTTATATTCGAGCAAATGCAGTACTTTTACAGAACAGCAAGCATGTGATTGGCTGACACAAGAAAAAGTGTTAAAACAATTAAATGGTGTTAAGGTAAGACAAATCCCCAAGGCCAGATGGTATACACCCACGAGTACTTTTATAGAGCTAAGCCAGTCCCTGGCAAGAATGTAATTTTTGATTTTCAGAGATTCTTTAACTTTAGGCATGGTGCCCACAGATTGGCTTGAAGCCGATGTGGTGCTCATATTTAAAAAGAGATCCAAATCCCAGCCGGGCAATTACATACCTGTAAGCTTGACGTCTGTAGTGAGGAAACTGTTTGAAGGTTTGCTAAGGGAATATATTCAAGATGTCATCTTGAACAGGAACTTCATTAGCAGGAGCCAACATGGCTTTGTGAAAGACACATCTTGTCAAATTAACTTAATTGCTGTAAAAATACACAAATGGGTGCTGCAGTGGATGTGATATATTTAGACTTTGCTAAGGCATTTGATACGGTTCCATAGAAAAGGTAACTGTACAAATTGATTTAAATAAGCCAAGGGCCAAACATTTGTGTGTGGATTGGCAAATGGCTGAAAGTTAGAATGCGAAGAGTGGTGGTAAATGTTAAGTTCTCAAACTGGACAAATTGTGATAAGTCAAGTACCTCAGGGATCTGTCCTGGGTCCTCTTCCTTCTAATTTGTTTATTAATGATCTCCCAGAGGGCATAGGGAGCCGTGTCTCAGTATTTGCTGGTGATAGAAAATAAAGTAGGGTAATACAGCCTTAACTAGGTGTAGCTTTGATGCAAGAAGATTTGGACAAATTGGGTAATTGGGTAGATAAATGGCTAATGAGATTCAATGAAGACAAATGTAAAATTATTCATTTGGGGTATAATAATAAAAATGCAACATCAGGGCCGATCCTGGGCGGGTGCACGGGGTGCACCGCGCCCAGGCGCCGTATAGCTGAAAAAGTAGAAAGGCGCCCGGCATGCAGAGCTAGCGCTGCTACGCCCTTGCTTATGCCGGGCGCGTCGTGATCCTCCGACGGGAGCCAGACATGCGGCCAAACACGGTGGTGTGGGCCGCGTGTGATTGGCTGCGGTTAACCGCACCTCCGTGGACTGATCCACATGCTCCGCCCCCTCAAACTCAAATATGACATAACGCGCGGATGTCAGCTGACATCCTGGCGCTCAGAAGAACAGAAATACCGCTGCAGGGATTGGAAGCCCAGACAGCATGACAGTCTCCCTCCCTGCAACTAAAAGGTAAATGAGCAGGGAGGGGGACAAACATCATAACAGTTTTGTTTTAGGTAAAAAAGAAAATACATGTGTAAGGGTGTCTTTATGTGTCTTTGTGTATGTGTAAGGGTGTCTGTGTGTATGTGTAAGGGTATCTGTATAAGGGTGTCTGTGTGTATGTGTAAGGGTGTCTGTGTGTATGTGTAAGGGTGTCTGTGTGTATGTGTAAGGGTGTCTGTGTGTATGTGTAAGGGTATCTGTATAAGGGTGTCTGTGTGTATGTGTAAGGGTGTCTGTGTGTATGTGTAAGGGTGTCTGTGTGTATGTGTAAGGGTGTCTGTGTGTATGTGTAAGGGTGTCTGTGTGTATGTGTAAGGGTATCTGTATAAGGGTGTCTGTGTGTATGTGTAAGGGTGTCTGTGTGTATGTGTAAGGGTATCTGTATAAGGGTGTATGTGTAAGGGTGTCTGTGTGTAAGGGTGTCTGTGTGTATGTGTAAGGGTGTCTGTGTGTATGTGTAAGGGTGTCTGTATGTGTATCTGTATAAGGGTGTCTGTATGTGTATCTGTATAAGGGTGTCTGTATGTGTATCTGTATAAGGGTGTCTGTGTATGTGTAAGGGTGTCTGTATGTGTATCTGTATAAGGGTGTCTGTGTGTATGTGTAAGGGTGTCTGTATGTGTATCTGTATAAGGGTGTCTGCGTGTATGTGTAAAGGTGTCTGTATGTGTATCTGTATAAGGGTGTCTGTATATGTAAGGGTGTCTGTATGTGTATATGTATAAGGGCGTCTGAGTGTGTATGTGTATAAGGGTGTCTGGGTGTGTGTATGTGTATAAGGGTGTCTGTGGGTGTGTATGTGTAAGGATGTCTGTGAATGTGTGTAAAGGTGTCTGTGTGAGTGACTGTATCTGTGAGTAACTGTGTATCGGTGAGTGTATGTCTGAGTGACTATATAGTGAGTGTGTCTGTGAGTGACTTTGTATGTCAGTGAGTGTATGTCTATGAGTGACTATGCATCGGTAAGTGTATGTCTGTGAGTGACTGTGGATCAGTGAGTGTATGTCTGTGAGTGACTGTGTATCGGTGAATGTATGTCTGTGAGTGACTGTGTATCAGTGAGTGTATGTCTGTGAGTGACTGTGTATCGGTGAATGTATGTCTGTGAGTGACTGTGTATATGTCTGTCTGTGAGTGACTGTGTATGTGTGTGTTAGTATGTATACACTCACATAACATACATTAATACACACTCACTAATACATATACACTTAACGCTCACCAGAACACCTACATAATACTAATACACAATTACACTAATACACACTTACTCACTCGTGAATACTCACATAACATGCACTAACATATACTCATAAATACATGCTCACTAATACACGCGTACAAACAAACACTCACATAACGTTCGTTTTACGTTTTTCCTATGGCACCAGGGCCCAGTAATTTCTATTCAAGCCTCTGTGTATTTACGTATGGATAAGTATGTATTTATAATATGTGTGTGTACCCCTCGATTGCTATTTAGACATAGGCAGTGTTAGAGGGCTTAACCCCTGCAACACTAGACAGATATATGCAATGTCAGTGGACTTAACCCCTGCAATGCTATACTGATATATACAGGGTCAGTGGACTTAACCTCTGCAATGCTATACTGATATATGCAGGGTCAGTGGACTTAACCCCTGCAATGCTAGACAGAAATATGCAGGGTCAGTGGACTTAACCCCTGCAATGCTAGACAGAAATATGCAGGGTCAGTGGACTTAACCCCTGCAATGCCTGACAGATATATGCAGGTCAGTGGACTTAACCCCTGCAATGCTAGACAGATATAGGAAGTCTGTCACTCACACATACATAGGCAGTCTGTCACTCACACATTCAGTCTGTCACTCACACATTCAGTCTGTCACTCACACATTCAGTCTGTCACTCACACATACAGTCTGTCACTCACACATACATAGTCTGTCACTCACACATACATAGTCTGTCACTCACACATACATAGTCTGTCACTCACACCTTACGTACACAGTGCTGAAAGGATGCTGCAGCTTTGAGCTCCGTGTGAAGGAGGAACTGAATCAATCAGGAGAGGCCTCTGAACTCTCAGCCAATCCGGAGAGTTAAAAGGTTTCACCTGATTGGCTGAGACCTCCCTCTATCAGTCCCCATTTCAGGACTGTCCCAGACATTCCGGGACACGTGGTCACCCTACCTTTGGCCCCCCACCCCTAATATATTGATGGTGATGCCACTGTCCAGTTGACACAAACTAGCAATCCCAGTCAGACACTGAGCCAACTAGCACAGGTAAATGAATGTTATGTTTAAGCTTAGTATTTTTATTTGCCTTTAATTCCAAGATGGTTGGGTAACCCAAACTTACAGTCGCCTAGACTAACTTAATATTAATGTGATAGGAGGTTGCCATGCGGTGTCTTCTCCATCCATTTAACTGAGCTAAGTTGCTTAGGGGTTTAACTAGTTAACTTGTTAGTTGGCATGTGTTAAATAATACTGTTGCATATATGAGACGTGTTTAATCACAATTATTCATATTGAATGTGCTAATCAAATGTGAAAATAAATATAATATGAGATGATAGCATTGTTTTTATTTTCACACTTGATTAGCACATTCTGTATGAATGATAGTGATTAAACATTTTCTCCACTGGTAATCACACTGGGTTTCTACTTTTCTTTTTTTTTATAATTTATAATAAAGTTTTGTATTTTTATTGTATATTTCCTGAATACATTTGTAAACGGGAGGAGTTAGTATTATAGCCACGCCCAACATGGGGGCGCCCAAAAAAATCCTGCACCCAGGAGCCTGTGACCCTAGGATCGGCCCTGTGCAACATAGAGTTTAAACGCTGTTTCCTTGGGAAAATCTACCAATGAAAAATATTTGGGAGTAATTGTAGAAGATAGACTTAGCAGTAGTGCACAGTGTCAGCGGGCAACTCCAAAGGCCAATAAAATATTGAAATTTGTTAAAAGGGGTATTGACTCACAGGAGAAAGATATTATTCTCCCTCTTTACAGGTCCATGGTAAAACCCCACCTTGAATATGCAGTTACTATTCTGGGTGTCTTGTCTAAAAAAAAAGAAGAAAGGCTAGAAAAGTAAAATTTGTACATGCTAGAGAAACGGCATATTTGAGAGAGATATGATAATGTGATATTAAAATGTACAGGGCCAATACAACGGGCTCCCTAAAGACCTTGAAATAAAAAAAATAAGGATTTTATTTTTTTTATTTTTTTATTATCAATTTATAAAAGTACAAAAATGGTCACACAAGTATTAGCAAATTAAATAACATACAATCTCATCAAGTTTCACCATTGGATTATACTGTCTAAGTTACATCGAAACAAGACCAAAACAAGGGTTGACATAATTTAGACTATCTGTTAAATTGACATTGGACTGACAATAGACTAACATAAGACTAACATGAGAGTAACATATAACTAACATCCGTATAACAATAATGTGGCACTGATATACACCTTTGCAAGCTAGACCATTTTTATTTATATACCTTTTATGCAAACCAACATCGTAAAATATGTTTTATTTCTAACTAGGTTAAATCGGTTATTTATCGTTACCTCTTTTATTCTTTTTCCTTCCCCTTATCCTTCATTTCCCTTCTCCTTCCTTCCCTCCTCTCTCCTTCCTCTCTTCCCCCCTCTCTCCTTCCTCTCTTCCCCCCTCTTCTCTCTTTCCTTTTTTCTCCTATCTTTCATGTTTCCTCGGGAGAGAGTTTCATTGTCACTTTTAGTATCAATTTTTGTACATTGGACTTATGAAAAAAAAAAAAGGGAATTACACCACAGTGCCTGATATTAAATTAATAAATTAATTTTGTTTCTAAAATAACCACCACAAAAAATTGTAAATTATATACAAACCCCAACAAACAGAGATAACTCTTAGTGTGCGGTGTGTTTTACTCCACAGGTAACAAAATTATCTCTTTCAATTGAATTCATGACTACTTCATGACAATGCCCGTTCATGTACAGACTTCCAATGCAATGCATTGGTGACAGTGCCCGTATATGTATGGCCTGCCTTTAAAATAGCACAATTGCAGCATATTTGCCGCAATTCACGCTATAGTTGGTTTTCCTGGAAGCTTCACAAGTGCTATCCAGGAAAGAAAAAAATGGCCACTGGGACGGCCCGTGGGAAGTATTAAATCGACAGGCCTGTCAATCATGCCCCTCACCCTATGCAAATCAGGTGAGGGGTGTTTCAGGCTGCCTCTGATTAAGGCAAGTCTGAAACACCCAGAAGGGGCTGTCTTAGCCTGCAATAGCTGAGACAGGCTATCTCAGCCATTGCAGTGTGGGTTGTGATTACTGAAAAAGCCAATCACAATCCATTGCCATCCTCGCTCAAATTTGGGGAGGAAAAATGGTCTGAAAAGAAAACCCTATCTGTCTTTAAAAAAACAATATGTTATATGTGGGGATTCTTTTAAAAAGCAAGCTTGCACTTTAATTTAAACGCACATATTGCTAAAGTAGCAAAAAATCTATTGTCCAGAATGGACATAAAAACAAACAAAACCATTGTCCTGAAGGGGTTATGGAGATAGCTTTGAGTCTTTAAACACTGCAGTAGAAAGAGTACAAATGAATGCACGATTTTCTCCTGATAAAACTGTGACAGCTGTTCCAGCGAAACGCGTTGAGTTCCTGCAGTTATTTTCTGGTTCCAGTGTGTCCTCCAGCGGTAGCTATCTTCCTTATTCATAGAGTTGGGCTCCACTTTGCACCTTGGACATTATCTACATGCGCACTTTAAACCAACATCTTGTAAGTGTAATCCAAGTGGGGTCAAGTGTTGTATCTATCTGGCTCTGCACATGTGTGTTTTTTACTGATTAAACCAGTTTTATACCCAGCCATTTCTGAAAGCTTCATCTATACTTCAGTATGTGAGTGCAATACTTACCTACTTTTGATTATTTTGGGTCCATACTGTATCACTCTATTAGTGTTGTTTTCATTTATATTTTTAAGGTTCAACTTGATACTGCGCCTTCCTGATCTCCCCCCCCCCCCTGTTTTATCTGTATATTTTAGCACTTGGGAGTGTGCAATAGGGGGCTGCATTCAAGTTGTTTATCAAGTGTCATTGTATTTTCTGCACGTTTTGTTCACCCACCCCGTGGTAATAAAAAATATATTTTAATAAGAAGAAACAACTCCACACAATTGAAATATTTTCTAAAATAGAGTTATTGATTACAGGTAAACACAAACACTGCATACGTGTTAAAACAGCTATTTTCCAGAATAACCAAATATTTTCAAAAACTCTAGTCACAAAGGGGTTAAATAAACACAATAGAGCACCTCTAAGGTAACTTGCTTGATAGTATAGCAAACAGTGTTATTTTGTCTGACTCTTAACAATATTTTATCTTTTTATTTTGAGTAGAATATATTTTTCTTTTTTTAGTTTTTTTTCTTTATCATTACAAATTTAATTGCTGCTTTGCTTGTTATTACATTGCAAACTTAGTCTCACTTTTCTTCTCGCTCTAGGGCAGGTGACAGCTGTGGCAGAAGTAGTGGTTGCATGTTAATGAACTTGTGTTTTTTTTTTACTCCGCTTTAGGTGGTCAGTTTTCCCTGACAATCTTTGCCTATGGGAAAGGAAACTTTACATCTTAAATATAGTTTTCATCCAGTGAATTTCATCCTTGTTTTATGAATTAATACATATTTATGAATATGGTATATTTTCCTTGTTTAAACCTTCCCTTTTGCACCCTCTGTGCATACATGCAGGGAATCTTTGGTTTGTGAACAAAGATATAAAATTAATTAATTAATCAAGGTAGTCAGCCTCTGCCATTTTGAACATGCATCACTATTAACTTGCTAATGCAAAATAAAACTTAATTGCACGAGACACGAATGCACAGTGACTGATTAAGACTTAGATGGTGACTGATGAGGACAAGCATATATGGTTGGAAGATGATTCATTGGTTTACAACATTTACTTTCACAGTCCATAACTCTCTAAGATCTTTAACAAACAAACAAACAACCCGCCACCTCAACAAAGTTAATTCAATTAATACATCTCTCTTTTAATGCATATTATATTTGTTTAGGATTATGTTGTATATTCCAGTAAGAACATATGGTGTTCCTAGATTAATATATGTATATCAATATCATCCTTCTGTTTTACATTAGTGTTGGAACCTAAGCTACAGTAATAATTTTATTAAATGTTATCAATTGATGACTGAAACCTTTTTCAATTGTTGAACTGTAAATACACAAACCAGAATATCTGCTGTGGTTTGACCCTGTTCACAAAGCAATCAAGGTGCTCAGCTTACTTTAAACTATAGAGCAGAGCTTTCCAAACTTTTTAGACATGCATCATTTCACAACACAATAATTCAGTTTTACTAGCAAGCCGGAGGTTAAACTGAAACCTTATAAGAGATACTGACACATACGTTTTAACATAGAAACATATAATGTGTCGGCAGATAAGAACCATTCGGTCCATCTAGTCTGCCCAATTTTTTTTTTTGGAGTCCTTTTATTAGTCCCCCGTTCCCGGTCTTATAGCTAGGATAGCCTTGTGTCTATCCCACGCATGCTTAAAATCCTTGACTGTGTTTACCTCTACCACTTCTGCTGGCAGGCTATTCCATACATCCACTACCCTCTCAGTAAAGTAATACTTCCTGATATTACTTTTAAATCGTTGCCCCTCTAATTTAAGACTATGTCCTCTAGTTGTGGTAGTTTTTCTTCTTTTAAATATACTCTCTTCCTTTACTGTGTTGATTCCCTTTATGTATTTAAATGTTTCTATCATATCCCCTCTGTTACGTCTTTCCTCCAAGCTATACATGTTAAGATGCTTTAAACTTTCCTGGTAAGTTTTATCCTTCAACCCATGAACCAGTTTAGTAGCCCTTCTCTGAACTCTCTCCAAAGTATCAATATCCTTCTGGAGATACGGTCTCCAGTACTGCGTACAATACTCCAAGTGAGGTCTCACCAGTGCTCTGTACAATGGCATGAGCACTTCCCTCTTCCTACTGCTAATACCTCTCCCTATGCAACCAAGCATTCTGCTAGCATTTCCTGCTGCTCTATTGCATTGCCTACCTACCTTCAAGTCCTCTGAAATTATTACTCCTAAATCCCTTTCCTCAGATGTTGAGGTTAGGACTGTACCAAATAGTCTATATTCTGCTTTTGGGTTTTTACGCCCAAGGTGCATAATCTTGCACTTGTCCACATTAAATGCCAGTTGCCACTGCTCTGACCATTTTTCTAGTTTATCCAAATCATTTGCCATTTGGCTTATCCCTCCATGAATATCAACCCTGCTGCAAATCTTTGTATCATCAGCAAAAAGACATACTTTGCCAACAAGACCTTCTGCAATATCGCTAATAAAAATATTAAAGAGAATGGGTCCAAGAACAGATCCCTTAGGTACCCCACTAGTAACAAGACCTTGCATCGAATATACCCCATTGACTACAACCCTCTGTTGCCTGTCACTCAGCCATTGTCTAATCCAGGGGTCCTCAAACTTTTTAAACAGGGGGCCAGTTCACTGTCCCTCAGACCGTTGAAGGGCCGGACTATAGTAAAAATAAAAACTATGAAGAAATTCCTATGCACACTGCATATATCTTATTTTGAACAAAACGAGAACAAATACAATATTTAAAGTAAAGTTAAATCAACAAACTTACCAGTATTTCAATGGGAATAGTGTGCCAGTCAGAGCCCAGGAATATTATGCCAGTCAGATGCCCAGGAATATTATGCCAGTCAGATGCCCAGGAATATGATGCCAGTCAGATGGCCAGGAATATTATGCCATTCAAATGCCCAGGAATATTATGCCAGTCAGATGCCCAGGAATATGATGCCATTCAGATGGCCAGGAATATGATGCCAGTCAGATGGCCAGGAATATTATGCCATTCAGATGCCCAGGAATATTATGCCAGTCAGATGCCCAGGAATAATATGCCAGTCAGATGCCCAGGAATATTATGCCAGTCAGATGCCCAGGAATATTATGCCAGTCAGATGCCCAGGAATATGATGCCAGTCAGATGCCCAGGAATATGATGCCAGTCAGATTCCCAGGAATATGATGCCAGTCAGATGCCCAGGAATATGATGCCAGTCAGATGCCCAGGAATATGATGCCAGTCAGATGCCCAGGAATATGATGCCAGTCAGATGCCTAGGAATATGATGCCAGTCAGATGCCCAGGAATATTATGCCAGTCAGATGGCCAGGAATATGATGCCAGTCAGATGGCCAGGAGTATGATGCCAGTCAGATGCCCAGGAATATGATGCTAGTCAGATGCCCAGGAATATGATGCTAGTCAGATGCCCAGGAATATGATGCTAGTCAGATGCCCAGGAATATGCCAGTCAGATGCCCAGGAATATGATGCCAGTCAGATGCCTAGGAATATGATGCCATTCAGATGCCCAGGAATATGATGCCAGTCAGATGCCCAGGAATATTATGCCATTCAGATGCCCAGGAATATTATGCCATTCAGATGCCCAGGAATATTATGCCATTCAGATGCCCAGGAATATGATGCCATTCAGATGCCCAGGAATATTATGCCAGTCATATGCCCAGGAATAATATGCCAGTCAGATGCCCAGGAATAATATGCCAGTCAGATGCCCAGGAATAATATGCCAGTCAGATGCCCAGGAATAATATGCCAGTCAGATGCCCAGGAATATGATGCTAGTCAGATGCCCAGGAATATGATGCTAGTCAGATGCCCAGGAATATGATGCCAGTCAGATGCCCAGGAATATGATGCCAGTCAGATGCCTAGGAATATGATGCCAGTCAGATGCCCAGGAATATGATGCCAGTCAGATGGCCAGGAATATGATGCCAGTCAGATGGCCAGGAATATGATGCCAGTCAGATGCCCAGGAATATGATGCTAGTCAGATGCCCAAGAATATGATGCTAGTCAGATGCCCAGGAATATGATGCTAGTCAGATGCCCAGGAATATGATGCTAGTCAGATGCCCAGGAATATGCCAGTCAGATGCCCAGGAATATGATGCCAGTCAGATGCCTAGGAATATGATGCCATTCAGATGCCCAGGAATATGATGCCAGTCAGATGGCCAGGAATATTATGCCATTCAGATGCCCAGGAATATTATGCCATTCAGATGCCCAGGAATATTATGCCATTCAGATGCCCAGGAATATGATGCCATTCAGATGCCCAGGAATATTATGCCAGTCAGATGCCCAGGAATAATATGCCAGTCAGATGCCCAGGAATAATATGCCAGTCAGATGCCCAGGAATATGATGCCAGTCAGATGCCCAGGAATATGATGCCATTCAGATGCCCAGGAATATAATGCCATTCAGATGCCCAGGAATATTATGCCAGTCAGATGCCCAGGAATATTATGCCAGTCAGATGCCCAGGAATATTATGCCAGTCAGATGCCCAGGAATAATATGCCAGTCAGATGCCCAGGAATAATATGCCAGTCAGATGCCCAGGAATATGATGCCAGTCAGATGCCCAGGAATATGATGCCAGTCAGATGCCCAGGAATATTATGACATTCAGAAGCCCAGGAATATTTTGCCAGTCAGATGCCCAGGAATATTATGCCAGTCAGAGGCCAGGAATAGTGCTCGTTATCCCTCCCTCCTCCCCCGCTTCCCCATCACTTACCTCCAGCTGCTGTGTCCCCGGACGTCTCGCGCGGTGTCCTCCTGTGGAGGAGGGAAACAGTTACCGGATCCGGATGTGACGTAACGTCACATCCGGTCGCGGTGAATTTTTTATTTTTTTTTCTTCCTGCAGCCGCATCCTTTGCGGCTGCCAGAAAGAAAAAAAAAAGTAAACGGGGTGGGTGCCGGCAGCACCCCCCGCGGGCCACATAAATGTCCTCGGCGGGCCGCATGTGGCCCGCGGGCCGTAGTTTGAGGACCCCTGGTCTAATCCATTCAACAATATTGAAATCCAAACTCAAAGATTTCAGTTTATTGATAAGCCTTCTATGTGCGACAGTGTCAAAAGCCTTACTGAAATCTAGGTAAGCAATGTCTACTGCAATGTTTTCATGTATATTTTTAAAAATATATGATTTGTAAGATAATAACATACATTTCCAAGATTGTTTTCATTTAAGAGTAACAATATGTAAATATGTGCAAGAATGACACCACTGTTACATAGATATTTAAATATATTATAATTTGCCACATGACCATAACGGATGTGCCGGGCAGCAGCGGAAGAGGTCTGCGCGCATTGCACAGACATCCACCGGATGCTTGCGCGAGGGATCCAGGTCCCCTGCAGCTCTGCGGGGGACCTGGATCCCAGTCTTATAGTCAGGCCTCGATTTTAGGTCAGACTATAAGACGACGAGTTTTTTTCAGAGCATTTGCTCTGAAAATAATCTCGTCTTATATTCGAGCAAATACGGTAAATATGCCATTGTTAGTTTGGCCATTACATATGCCACAGATTGCCCATTGAAATATTTCCCAGTCGGGTGCCCAATAAAAATATAATACTCTCCTTCCCCTTCCCCAGTAGTCACCTGACTGCTGCACACCTCAGTCTTCCCTCTTGTACGAAACGTGCAGGAGGAGGGAAATAGCTGCCGGGTATGACTTGTGGTCATATCTGCAATGACGATCTGACAACCGCATTGGATGGATGCGGGCTGCCGACCACTGCTCTAGTGCGACTGTCTCCGTGTGAGACATCATGAACCGCTGGGCTGTTCGTGCAACACACCAGCACAATGTTGCCGACACACCATTTAGAAAGATCTGCTATAGAGAATTTTTTTTATGGAGCTGAATCCCACTGTAATACAAGCTGAAAAAAAAAAAGTAATTGTATGGACAGCAGACACATGGACTGAAGAAACACTACCCTCCTCACCTAGGGCAGCATTTCTTCAATCCTGTGTCTGTTGTCCATACACTTACTTTTTTTAACCTGTGGAATAAAGAATTGAAGTTTTAATGGGTCCAGGCTTGGACAATATTTTTGCTGCCAGTGGAGATCCTGCTTTGGATCTCCACAAATACTTTGTGTTACCTACAGTGACACTCCACATTATATTCACAGATTACAATAGAATGTAATTGATATGTTCAGTGTTTAACTGCTGCACATGGCTTGAAATACAGCTGAACGTCCTGTCTCCACAAGTTATACAATCTCACATGTTAACTTGCAGTACAGGGCTAACGATTTATTGGATAAAACATTAGAGAAATCTTCAATCCGTTACAGGACCGTCACCACATAATCAATGCTGCAGCAAGACAGGACTCCGGAATATTCCTTGGAAATGCCTCCTACATTTTCTGCATCAGTGACCAAGGACTGGTTGCTTATATTCAAGCTATTGCCTTCACATTTACTTTGTAAAGTTTAGCTCAGCAGAAGATTTTTTTTTTCTCTCCCCCTATCCTCTCTTTATCCAAGTACATTTTTTCCCTCCATCTGTAATGCACAAGATAGGCATCAAAACCTCTTGATATTTCCTCACTCGAATGACATCCACCGTGTATTCAATCTATTGATTTCCCATCTGAAAAATTCAACTGATGCATACACGCTTGAAACAACATCCCTGTAGGCGAATCTTTGATTTTATTCAAGGGTAAAATTATTTTGAAATGGCTCTGCATAGTACTATGCATTCTGCCTGCTGAGGGAACACATTACTAGATGTGACATGTGCAGTTAGGTCTCTATCTGGCTATCTATTTAGACATGTTGGAATACACAAATACAATTGCATATGTACATCTTGTATAAATACTGGAATAAAGACACACAAGAACAAATCCTTGAAGATGTGCATTTTCAGAAAGGTTCCTATAGTAAACAATTACCATGGATGAGAGAACACTTACAGTTGTTACTGCATGATCAATACATCACTTTCTAAATAATGGCATTGCCACGACCTCATCAGACCTCTCGCTACAATTACTATAATGTGTCTTCCTGGAATAGTTCAAACATAGACCTTAAAGGGACACCCAAGCATTGTCTATACTGTGAATGGAGAGAATAAATAATGAAAAATGATCCATGCATTGTGTTAGCAGAAGTGCAAGCACATGCATAAATTAAGATAAATATATATTTTAAATATGTCTGTGGTGTCTCCTGTTTATGACCTCACATTCTGGTTTGATATGCAAATTACACATGTCCCGCTGATATTTCGCATATCAAGCCAGAATGTGATACACATCAAGTTGTAGCAGTAAGGTGAATGGATGCACTAAATTACTACTTGTTATGAAACTTTTTAACTACTTATTGGATAAAAGTTGTGTAAGATGTTACCCCAAGAATTTAATAGACAGTATTTGCAACATATTTGCTTCAATATGACAACCCATAGCCTGTGGCCTTCCCTCTGCAACTCTTTCCTCATTACCCCATTTGGCTAGATTTGTCTCTTATTTTATTTCCCTTTTTTCTGTGTTCCTGTATGCGCAATGTTATGTTTCATCTTGTGCACTTTGGTGGATGGCAACTAGGGTTGCCACCTTTTCTTCAAAAATATTGGTACTTGGTACTGTCCTTGGTACTGTCTCCATAGACTTAACATTGGTCTGATGCCAATAATACCGGCCAGGTGGCAACCCTAATGGCAACTAGAGTACTATTGTCAACACAGGTCAAAATAGTGAGACACTGATATGCAAGTCAATTTACCTCATCCATTTTAAATGCCAAAACTAAGGTCTTCATTCACCAAGGCTAAACAGTGAGGCTGGATCCCTTATATATTGGAGAGTTGCTAAGCATTTTAGGTCTATAAGCAGGATATGTGTGACATGCGGTCTCCTCTGTAATGGCCAAACTGAGCTAAATAATTTATGAACTGTTCCTATTCTACCTTGCCACAGGGCAAGCTATTTTAGCCATGTCCATGTCCAACATGTCCATGTTGAGCTGGTCTCACAATAATGCAAACTTTTATTGGGTTGGGTGTCTGTTTCAGCTGATCATGATGGAAACTTATATGAAAATCTGCCAAATCAAATTATCAAGTCAAATTTAAGTGTTAGTTCTTGGGATTTCAACGCGGTAGTTAAATCTACATGCTGTGGGTGAATGTGTGTATATTTGTGTAAACACATACCTGTGCAAGCGCCATATCATTTATTTAAAAAAATAGAAAAAAAAAAAATTTGAAGCTAACTTTTCCCTTAAATTACCTTTATGACTTTTTAAATTAGAAGTATCATGCATATTAAGAATATGCAGTTAGAGATTAATCTTATGATCTGTTTCAGAGCCTGGAGATTTCTTTGCTCCATTTTGCTTGAAAAAACATATTTGTGTAACATATATGTTAAGAAGAAAGCTTCAGCTACCCTGGATAAGGCTTCTGTACACACATAGTTTGAATGCTGCTCACACACTAGAAAAAAAACAAGAATCAATAGTAACTGCAGCTTTGCAAGATAGAATTCGTATTTCTTTCAATTAAAAAGAGAGCGCCTATGGTTAAGATTATGAGCAGATACTGCTATGAAATGATTTGTTTTCTCACTATCCTTTCTTTCCATTTTTCTTTTTGTAACTAAGGTATGCAGTACCTCCGGAGCATGGAAAAAGACTGGAGAGACTGGCACAAGGTAAAACTGCTTTCACTTAATTCTTGTCTTTCTTTTTATTATGATTAATATCCCACATAGCATTGGGACTTGACACTGGATAAATATAAGATACCATCACATTTTAGGCCTTTTCATTTTTATATACATCGTTGTACAAATTATGCTATATCCTTGCTATGCTCCTTTTACAGTTTGTCCATGGTTCATATATATCAACGACAGAAGATGGCAAATGTAGAAAATGGCTAGCAAAATATTTGTTTGTTTTGGAAAATATGTTGCATTTCTGGTGTGTAATTGTGATGACATTTGTTTCTTGGTTTATTTTTAGGACAGTTATTATGTTTTAACAAGTGCAGATATATTGTTTGCGGAAGCGGTTTGCTGTGCTGTTTGGACAGAATTGTGTCTTAATTTATTGTTCTACCATTTCTTCTGTTATAGTTATCATTATCCATATTCTTGTTTCATGACTTACCTTACTGTATATATACCAGGATACAAAACACAGGAGGGCTGCTCCCAATCGCGGATAGAGGAGTCCCAGATGCTGGCAAAAAACACCAGAACCAGGGAAGTGTCCAGTTAAAAAGTTGTTTATTAAGTACAAAAAAGTTAAAAAACAATGTTGAGGAGCTAGCCCCTGATGAAGCGCCAAGCTAGGCGCGAAACGCGTAGGCTTATCAGAGTTCTTTCCCTCACCGGGTGATCCTCTCACCATACCCAGCTCCTCAACATTGTTTTTTAACTTTCTTGTACTTAATAAACAACTTTTTAACTGGACACTTACCTGGTTCTGGTGTTTTTTTGCCAGCATCTGGGACTCCTCTATCCGCGATTGGGAGCAGCCCTCCTGTGTTTTGTATCCTGTATTCGGCTGGAGCGCCGAGAGGAGTAACCCACGCCGGCATCCGATTGCACTCTCCAGCTACTTGCTTTTAACCTCCCTGTATATATACCAGGCCTGTGAGTCTATATCATATCACCCAATTTCTGCCCCCGGAGAATCGGAAAGCCGAGGTCGGGGCTTAGGAGGTTGCCCTGCTGTCCCACTGAGCTCTACCTCTGTCCTGAAAAGTGGGGCAGCGGGATTCGGGACCGCAATCCCATAGTCCCGATTTTCATTCTACTGTGTCTGTTACATCATAAAATGCATACGGAGTATACACAGAATTGTGCACATGCACAATAGTGATGCCATTTTGAGTTCACAGTGCAAATCATGACAGCTGGGAGGCATGCTATATTGCTAATTATAGTTTACCTGCATTTAAAAAAATTATATTTTTGATAGCACTCCTTCTTGTCATTTTTAATATACACTTATACCTCTGTATACCTATATAAAGATATATAGGAATCTGATATCTCACTGTAAACAGCTTTACAAAACTATATTACTGAAATTAAAACCATACATTTGTTTCAATACTTAGTTTGATTTCTCTTGAGAGGGATCAGTACAAAGAATATAGATCTCCAGGATCATGGATGGAGAATATCAGAATTCCTTACCCAGGATTCTAAACACGTTGGCAAACAGGAAAAGGAAGAATCAGATGGGCACGCATGCATTTGAAGATAATCAACTCTGATTTATTTTTCAAAGTGATTGGCAATCACAGCAGTAATTAGCAATTTGCGCTTATAGCGCTTAGTCATAAGCGTGAAATGCGTCAAGCGATTCTGAAGTTTTAAACTGACTTCCCACGATGATTTTTGCTGTGAAGTTTCATATGATTGCCATTCACTTTGAAATATAAATTGTAGTTTATTATCTTCAAAGGCGTGAGTGCCCATCTGATTCTTCCTTTTCCTGCATGCTTATTGATGCAGACTGATCACCTTTTTTAGACTGGCACCAGCAATGAAGAGGTGTGCAAATGTCAAGTGATTTTACCCGCTCAGCCCTCGCAATAGTCCTGGAGTAAATTTTCATAACAGGCAGTGGTGTATCTTGGTTCTGTGCTGCCCTAGGCAGACAAAATTCTGCCGCGCCCCCCCATCACCCACGTTGCACACCCCCATTACATGCCCCATCACCCACGTTGCACACCCCCATGACATGCCCAATCACCCCATTACATGCCCCCATCACCCACATTGCATACACACTAAATGCCCCATCACCCCCATTACATGCCAGCATCACCCTCATTACATACCCCCACCACGTCCATTACATGCCCCCATCACCCCGATTAACTCGAATGAGCTAAAGCTTGCTGAACAGTGGGGGAGGGAGCGAAAAATGTTTGAAGCACCAGAAGTGTGCTTTAACACCCTCTGGCAAAGTGCCGCCCTCTGGCAATGTGCCGCCCTAGGCGAGTGCCTTGTTTGCCTTGTGTAAGATACACTAATGATAACAGGTCAGCAAATACTTGGGTGCTACCATTTAGTGGAACATGGCCACGTGGCATCCAAGGGAACCACCTCGCTGGTGTGTATGCTCAGCCATCATGTGGCACTCAGCCATTTACACAGTTACATGTTTAACAAATGCGTTTTTTAATTTATCGGTGGTAAATAGTTTGTGCATCTAATACAGTATGTGTGGTCTTGTCCAGTATGCATTTCAATTGCAATCATATGTCACAGCAGACTTTTATAGCTGTATACAGACTGCATACAGAATCCATGTGATTTTATTATATACGGGCATATTAAACACATTTTCTAAGGCAGACCAGTTGCTGTACCAGTGTCTTTGTCCTTGACGAGGTACAGTTAGACGCTTATAAGATGTTCATGTATTTTATTCCAGCACCCTTCTGTTAGCATTATCCCAATACAATTTCAATATTCCTAGCAATGTCTGAAGGCCGTGGATATGACTACATCTGTCTGTGAGATTTTGTATATTGTTATAAATGTGTAGAGTTGGTCATTCTTCACTCGAAGTACAGCGCCCAGATATCTAATCAGGTGTGCAGAGCAATCCATCTGTGGGTGGAATGCACTAAAGGAGAAGCAGAAGCACAACACACATTTGTGCTGTTTGTTTGCTACTCACAAATTGGAGTCATAAACATTTCCAAAAGAGTATTGCTTTTAATTTATCAGTTATAATTTAATGTGATTATTATTAACTACAGAATGTTCAGCACAGTGTTTCCACTAGCGTTAAGATAAATTATGCAGACCAATTCAGGAACCAGACTGGTTATTTATAGGGGCTGGGGAAATGGTACATAACAAAGAAAGTTAGTGCCAACAGCTAGGGATTTTAGCAGCCATATCTCCTGGGTTTTGTCAAGTCCTGGTATAAGATCATGGGAACACATGTCCCAGTTATTTTCTAAAAATAGTTCTCCAGTGTTATGGATTATGTGGTGTCATGTATGAAACTGGTTCTAGGTGTGATATCTGTTCTCTAAGTATGATTGGGTGGGGCAGGACTACTATCTCAATGTATTCTGTATGGGGCTGGGAGGCATTTGCCCAGCTCCCAACCCTGTTTTTGATACGCAGTGATAAGGGCTACTTGTTCTGGCCCCCCACTGTGTATGATGGGGGACACATTGGGGCAGTTTTTTATTTATTTTAATTTTCAGGAGGATTTTAACCATTTTCAGAATAGCCGAAGTCCTCCTACAATTCTATGGGGAGGACAGAGGCTACCATTTCAGTTTAGTGCATTTCAGATATGTTTTGGATACTTGCAGTTTTGTCACACATCAGCGTTGAATATGCTATAATGTCAGAATTGTGGACCAAATCAGAGGCTTATTGGGGCATATTGGGTAGCTTGGCATTTGTTTCCCGATGTGCCCTCAATCATTCTGAACTTTGGAGGCACCATTTCGAGCCTGAATGTCGGTGCAGATTGAGTTGACTCTTAAGTAATTGTCACTGAATAAAGGTCTTTACAAGCAGCTTGTTTTGGATATTGCTGTTTCTCTGATTTTTGTAAAAAAATGTATACACAAGTTTTATGGAAAATGAGTAAGACCAAAGATTAGGGGGGTACAGAAAGAAATTAGGAGTGGGAGGGGTATGTGGTCCATACAGGCACAAAGTGTAAAAATATTAAAAACAAAGTGATTGCCATAAACTTTAACAGTACAATCTGCCAGTTGTTAACATGCTAATACTTATATCTGGTAATTTTTAGGAGCCAGGGGAATTTAACTTCCATAGAGTTCATGTAAAATAATCAAAAATGTTGTAATGTTGTACAATATGTAGTATTGAGGACTCCTGTAAAGTTCTCATGCCAACTTACTTTATTCACTTATTAGGATTATTTTGGAAATTGAAGTGGAAATAACAAAAAACTAATCTGAAAGGAAAGAAAAAGGAATTGTACATCATAACAGTGAAGTCAAATTGTCTTATTTACAAGGGTAGGCACCAACATTTCTTCTGGTGGACATTTACTGGTGTCTGTGGTGGACAATTTAATGATGGACGTTCACAAACCTCGCTACGGACACTAGTGTCCTTGTATCGGGACTTTGCCTATCCCAGCTTATAAAGCAAATATAGTTTAATAGTGAAAGACATTGAATATTTTTCTGGGACGTACCAGTCAAAAGATATTGCATAGTCTTTTTTAAAAAAAACAATCAGTCATTTGCTACCTTTTTAATCTGGAAGGTCCAACTGTCACTCATTCACCTGCGAATTGCCAAATTGAATGGTGATGTAAATAGAAGCTAAAATGACTTTGGATTTGGAATAGTGAGGCTAAACTGATAACTGTGAAGTGAATCTTAATGTGAATACCGTATTTCCCGGTGTATAAGACGACTTTTTAACCCCTGAAAATCTTCTCAAAAGTTGGGGGGTCGTCTTATACGCCGGGTACTGGGATTTACTTTCCTATTTTCTGCTCTGTCTCCGCTCGCGCTGTTAAGCCGGTCCGTGGCTGTGAGGGAAGCGTTGTGAGCTCCCCTCAGGCCGCGCGGCTTCAATAAAGTCTGTTTAAACTTTTTTTTTTAAACAAACTTTATTGACCGCACGGCCTGAGGGGAGCTCACAACGCTTCCCTCACAGCCACGGACCAGCTTTACCAGCGGGAGATAGAGCAGAAAATAGGTAAGGATTGGGGGAGGGGGGAGGAGGGGGGCAAACTCTATATTTTAACCTCAAAAGTTAAAATATAGATGCGATTTTTCCGGCTTGTAAGACGACTTAGTTGGGGGGTCGTCTTATACGCCGGAAAATACGGTAGTTAGTTGTAATGCCAGTGAAGTAGAAGGGAGTAGATAGGCAGTCAGAAAAGGAGGTAGCCAGCACCTGTGAGGAGTGGCACAAGAACAAAAAAAGTGGAAACCACTTTAAATAATTTTGTGCTTTTAATTACAATAGTTTTTTTCTCCAAAATGTGACTGAAGTAATGCAATGCAAGAATAGATAAAAAAAATTCAACTACCTCCATATTTATATGCTTGTGTAACCAAGAATAATAAGCAAAGAAATATCTGCAAAGATGCAGCTGCCCAATTCTCACTAACCAGATGCCTGAAGAAATAATTAAATTCTGTTAAATAATTACAGTGATAAAACAACGACCATTCCATTAATTTTGTTGACTGCGTTAAATGTGATGAGGCATCACCAGTTGTCCAGGTCAAGCCTGCACTCAATACATAAAACCAGACAAAGGCTGGGATATTTTCCATTATCTTGTCTGCACATCGTAATTATCACACTTGCCTTTTATGCCTGGTTGCGTTCATCTGTAGTTTCCACTGAAATCTTGATTGACTGTGGCACCTACAAATATTTTATCTGAAAGACATTAGGCTTGCATCTAGCAGAGCAGTTTGATTCTGCCCTTCAGCTGCTTTCTCATTTATGTCCCCCCCCCCCCCTCTTATATTTTGCTTATTCTTGAATGTAATGTAAATGCAGACTTGTATCTAATGCAGGCTATTAATGCATGTCTTCCCATCTCTCATGTCCCGCTCACTTGCGCAGTCCCTTTTCTCTGTCACCCTTTTGACAACACAGGGAAGAGTATAAACACGTTAGGAAATAAGGATCGAATACTATATTTAAGTTCTTTAAATAAAACCTTGAGTTTCATGTCATTTAACAAGAGAACATAATTCCAACTGTGATGTGCTATTACATGAAACAAAGTAAAGAATTGAAGTAGTTTGTCATACATAAGTAGTTTAGTAACGCTTGACTTTGGAAATTGCAATAAAGAGAGCAGGGTCTCTTAATACATTTTCCGGCAAAGAATACTGGCAACACATTACTGAAAAATGAACTTATAAACCGCCCTTTATAAAATGATAAAAATAGTCGTATATCTTGTTGCTGTGCTTTTATTGTTTTAAAATGAATCTGCCTGATAATGCATAAAAGCAGACACGTACAGCCCCTACAGCTAGAGAATTCTGTCAGCCACATATTTATCAGGTACAGAATGCTGCTCATTCAATTTAATGAGTCAATTAACTAGTTTATTTCTGGAAGGACTTATAGTTTATTTCAGATGTGTATTTTAAAAATTCAATGCAAACGGCATGGAAACAGAGGCTTAAATTCCCAATAATTTATTTATTCTGTCTCGGTGCCTCAAATAGATGGATCCATTGGCAACTGTATAATTAAAGGCCAAAGCGCTTTTTTTAGCAACATCTCCTGTAGTTGTACAAGTGGTCTAGTCATCAGGGTTACATGTTAACGCAGGCCCTTCATCCTTTGGAGGTAGACAAAATAGCCACCATTAAATTGGCTGTTAGTGACATCTCCAGGACGTGCTTAAAATTGAGAGACTATCTCAAACTGCCCTTCTTGGCTACACACATTATTATATTTTTACAGCTTTTCAAGTATATGTACTTAGATTTGGCTAACACTTGCAAAAGTAAAAATCTATATATCTGGCACATATGAATGAAAACCTTTTCAGTCTTGCCTTCTAAATTAATGATAAGCTGTAACAACAGTTTTCACTATGTTTATTCATAATTCCATCTTCACTGTTAGCTCACCCTTGTAATACATTATATTGCCTTGTTTAGTGACTGTACTATAAGGATAAAATGACATAACCTTTTTAAACTACATGCCATTTTTATCCTCCAGTTGGCAGCCTCTGTGACTTGGTGTGGAGCATGTAAGCTGATCTGGTCGCCAATTGTCACTCAATGCTAGTGCAGTGAGAGACCCTAGTTTTGTATGTAATTCACTCTAACTAGGTCCCTGCTAGTGTTGACACATGAAAACAAGGATCTCTCTCCACACATGCAGAGAGAGACGTGTATAATCTGTCAGACCCTGACAGACACAAGCAGCGATCCCTCTATATGATTGGCAGAACTCACACTGACACTATTTATTGTCCATGTAACCTTTCATTTAATAACTGTAAATATCTTTCCTAATGACATAACAGTATTAAACTGTGTGTTTCTGAATAGTGTCAGTGAGCACATCAGTTTGGTAATTATTAATATTTAAGTAACCATAACCCAATTAAAGCAACTAATGTAATCAGAAATTGGCAGTTGAAGCCCTTATGAATAATGTATCAAAAGCTCACAAACTTTGATGCACCCCAACACTGGGTGTGCTAATGACTGATTTATTTAATTTAATTATATTAATAAGCTCAATGCTGAAATTCAATGAAGATTAAGAAATTTAAATATTGTATGCACATGAGACTCTTGGTTATGATGCAACTGTATGTTTAGCTTTTCCTCTAGCTAAAATAATCAACCATGGCTTCTCATATCTTTCGTTTTCAAAATCATGAAGAAATTGGTTATTCCTTCAAAGCATGCAATATTGGCGCCCCAAGAAACAAACAATCACACACAGACACACATACACTTATTACTTCTAATATATGTAAAATCTATCTCCTTCATATTTAAAAATAATTTGGAGCAGTGAATATGTAGAGTAGTGTCTTCAACTGCTAGCTATCTGGTACGTGTTCTTCTCTGTTTAAAGCAGAGGTCCTCAAACTTTTTAAACAGGGAGCCAGTTCACTGTCCCTCAGACCGTTGAAGGGCCGGACTATAGTAAAAATAAAAACTATGAAGAAATTCCTATGCACACTGCATATATCTTATTTTGAACAAAACGAGAACAAATACAATATTTAAAGTAAAGTTAAATCAACAAACTTACCAGTATTTCAATGGGAATAGTGTGCCAGTCAGAGCCCAGGAATATTATGCCAGTCAGATGCCCAGGAATATTATGCCAGTCAGATGCCCAGGAATATGATGCCAGTCAGATGGCCAGGAATATTATGCCATTCAGATGCCCAGGAATATTATGCCAGTCAGATGCCCAGGAATATGATGCCATTCAGATGGCCAGGAATATGATGCCAGTCAGATGGCCAGGAATATGATGCCATTCAGATGCCCAGGAATATGATGCCAGTCAGATGCCCAGGAATAATATGCCAGTCAGATGCCCAGGAATATTATGCCAGTCAGATGCCCAGGAATATGATGCCAGTCATATGCCCAGGAATATGATGCCAGTCAGATGCCCAGGAATATGATGCCAGTCAGATGCCCAGGAATATGATGCCAGTCAGATGCCCAGAAATATGATGCCAGTCAGATGCCCAGGAATATGATGCCAGTCAGATGCCCAGGAATATGATGCCATTCAGATGCCCAGGAATATTATGCCAGTCAGATGCCCAGGAATATTATGCCAGTCAGATGCCCAGGAATAATATGCCAGTCAGATGCCCAGGAATAATATGCCAGTCAGATGCCCAGGAATATGATGCCAGTCAGATGCCCAGGAATATGATGCCAGTCAGATGCCCAGGAATATGATGCCAGTCAGATGCCCAGGAATATGATGCCAGTCAGATGCCCAGGAATATTATGCCAGTCAGATGCCCAGGAATATTATGCCAGTCAGATGCCCAGGAATATTATGCCAGTCAGATGCCCAGGAATATTATGCCATTCAGATGCCCAGGAATATTATGCCATTCAGATGCCCAGGAATATGATGCCAGTCAGATGCCCAGGAATATGATGCCATTCAGATGCCCAGGAATATGATGCCATTCAGATGCCCAGGAATATGATGCCAGTCAGATGGCCAGGAATATGATGCCATTCAGATGCCCAGGAATATGATGCCATTCAGATGCCCAGGCATATGATGCCATTCAGATGCCCAGGAATATTATGCCAGTCAGATGCCCAGGAATATTATGCCAGTCAGATGCCCAGGAATAATATGCCAGTCAGATGCCCAGGAATAATATGCCAGTCAGATGCCCAGGAATATGATGCCAGTCAGATGCCCAGGAATATGATGCCATTCAGATGCCCAGGAATATTATGCCAGTCAGATGCCCAGGAATATTATGCCAGTCAGATGCCCAGGAATAATATGCCAGTCAGATGCCCAGGAATAATATGCCAGTCAGATGCCCAGGAATAATATGCCAGTCAGATGCCCAGGAATATGATGCCAGTCAGATGCCCAGGAATATGATGCCAGTCCGATGCCCAGGAATATGATGCCAGTCAGATGCCCAGGAATATTATGCCATTCAGATGCCCAGGAATATTATGCCAGTCAGATGGCCAGGAATATTATGCCATTCAGATGCCCAGGAATATTATGCCATTCAGATGCCCAGGAATATTATGCCATTCAGATGGCCAGGAATATTATGCCATTCAGATGCCCAGGAATATTATGCCATTCAGATGCCCAGGAATATGATGCCAGTCAGATGCCCAGGAATATTATGCCATTCAGATGCCCAGGAATATGATGCCAGTCAGATGCCCAGGAATATGATGCCAGTCAGATGGCCAGGAATATTATGCCATTCAGATGCCCAGGAATATGATGCCAGTCAGATGGCCAGGAATATGATGCCATTCAGATGCCCAGGAATATGATGCCATTCAGATGCCCAGGAATATGATGCCATTCAGATGCCCAGGAATATTATGCCAGTCAGATGCCCAGGAATATTATGCCAGTCAGATGCCCAGGAATATGATGCCAGTCAGATGCCCAGGAATATGATGCCAGTCAGATGCCCAGGAATATGATGCCATTCAGATGCCCAGGAATATTATGCCAGTCAGATGCCCAGGAATATTATGCCAGTCAGATGCCCAGGAATAATATGCCAGTCAGATGCCCAGGAATATGATGCCAGTCAGATGCCCAGGAATATGATGCCAGTCAGATGCCCAGGAATATGATGCCAGTCAGATGCCCAGGAATATGATGCCAGTCAGATGCCCAGGAATATGATGCCAGTCAGATGCCCAGGAATATGATGCCAGTCAGATGCCCAGGAATATGATGCCAGTCAGATGCCCAGGAATATGATGCCAGTCAGATGCCCAGGAATATGATGCCAGTCAGATGCCCAGGAATATGATGCCAGTCAGATGCCCAGGAATATGATGCCAGTCAGATGCCCAGGAATATGATGCCAGTCAGATGCCCAGGAATATGATGCCAGTCAGATGCCCAGGAATATGATGCCATTCAGATGCCCAGGAATATTATGCCATTCAGATGCCCAGGAATATGATGCCAGTCAGATGGCCAGGAATATGATGCCAGTCAGATGGCCAGGAATATGATGCCAGTCAGATGGCCAGGAATATGATGCCATTCAGATGCCCAGGAATATGATGCCATTCAGATGCCCAGGAATATGATGCCATTCAGATGCCCAGGAATATTATGCCAGTCAGATGCCCAGGAATATTATGCCAGTCAGATGCCCAGGAATAATATGCCAGTCAGATGCCCAGGAATAATATGCCAGTCAGATGCCCAGGAATATGATGCCAGTCAGATGCCCAGGAATATGATGCCAGTCAGATGCCCAGGAATATTATGCCATTCAGAAGCCCAGGAATATTTTGCCATTCAGATGCCCAGGAATATTATGCCAGTCAGAGGCCAGGAATAGTGCTCGTTATCCCTCCCTCCTCCCCCGCTTCCCCATCACTTACCTCCAGCTGCTGTGTCCCCGGACGTCTCGCGCGGTGTCCTCCTGTGGAGGAGGGAAACAGTTACCGGATCCGGATGTGACGTAACGTCACATCCGGTCGCGGTGAATTTTTTATTTTTTTTCTTCCTTTGCGGCTGCCAGAAAGAAAAAAAAAAAGTAAACGGGGTGGGTGCCGGCAGCACCCCCCGCGGGCCACATAAATGTCCTCGGCGGGCCGCATGTGGCCCGCGGGCCGTAGTTTGAGGACCCCTGGTTTAAAGCAACCACACTATACATCTATTGCACTTTCTTATTTATTTTAAATTCTTGTTTTCATCATTAAGCCTGAAATTGCTGCATTGCTCCTGTTAATCACCACAGTTATATCTAATGAAAAACTGTATGAATTACTCAAAATAAACCAGTGGTTTTGTGAAATATAAAAAATGACTGGACTGAAGTCTGGCATTCTTCATTGCACACAATGAAATATTTATAAACCCACATGTCTCCCATTTTTGTTCATAGACTGCAGATTTAAAAGGGACTGTATGGTATCCAAAATTAATCTTCAAAATGTTGATGCATATTAAAGTACAAATTGCTTTAAAATGCATGTTTTATATTTTGCATTGCTTAAAATTAAAAATCTTAGATTCTTCTGTTAAATAACAACAATATGCAGCTTTTCAGGAGTGCCCTCTCTCTCGCTGAGTTAAAAGTCCATATCCTTTTTTCTGCAGGAAACAATGATAAGAATTCTTATTCATTTGAATTGGATTTCCTGTTTTACTGATGTAATCAGGTAATGTACTAGCCATGTCCTCATTTTACTCAAGATCATGCAAAGTTAGTTCCCTCTAACTGTGTGTATCAAAAATAAATATTTGCTTACTTTTATACTAATAAAGACACAGCTAGGTAACAATAATCTAATAATCGTATGATTATTTCAGTATTCAATATCATTACAATCACTATCATGGGAGTATGATGATGGGAATTGCAATCAGTATCATGGCAGTATGGTTATGGCAGGCATTGCAGTCAGTAATGTGGCAGTATCATTACCATAAACATTACAGTCCGTATCAGATGATATGATAATGGGGATGGCAGTCAGTATAATTTCAGTATGATTATTATGGGCATTGCAGTCCGCATAATGGAAGTATTATTACGATGGCCATTGCCACCAGTATTATCTCAGTATGATTATGGTGGGCATCACAGCCATTATCATTGCAGTATGATTATTAGGGGCATTGCAGTCAATATCATTGAAGTATGAATATTATGGGCATGCACAGATTATCATGGCAGTATGATTATGATGGAAACAAAGGCAAACCTCAGTGGACATAAAACCTCAGTCAATGGCGAGACCCTCTCTTTCCTCTACTGTAGAAAAGCACACTGAACTTCCAAACGGCCATAATACTCACTGCAATTCCTATCATCATACTCCCATAATAGTGACACTAGTAATATTGACTGCAATGCCCATCATAATCATATGATTATTAGGTTATTGTTACCTAGCTTTGTCTTTATTAGCATAACAGTAAGAAAATATTTCTCTTTTATACACACAGTGACAGTGAACTAACTTTCCATGGTCTAGTAAAGTGAGGATATAAAAACCCCTGTTCCTGCAGAAAAAAAGGAAATGTGCTTTTAACTCAGCGAGAGAGTTAGTGCTCCCGAATAGCTGCATACTATTGTAATTTAACAGATGAATCTAAGATTTGTATATTTTATGCAATGCAAATTGTAAAAAATGCATTTTAAAACACTTTGAATTTACTTTAATATGCATTAACATTTTGAAGATTAATTTTGGACACCATACAGTCCCTTTTAAATCTGCAGTCTATGAACAAAAATACCCTATTATGAGACATGTGGCTCTGTAAATATTTAATTTTGTGCAGTCAAAAATGCTAGACATCTGTCCATTTTTATATTTCATAGAACCACTGATTTCTGTTGAGTAATTCAAATAGTTTTCATGAGATACAACCGTGGTGATTAACAGGAGCAATGCAGCAATCTCGGGGTTAATGCTGAAAACAAGAATTAAAAATAAATTCAGAAAGTACAATAGATTTATAGCGTGGTTGCTTTAAACAGAGAAGAACACGTACCAGGTAGCTAGTAGTTGAAGACACTACTCTACATATTCACTGTTCCAAAATATTTTTAAATATGAAAGACGGAGATTTGACATAAATTGGAAGAAATAAGTGTATGTGTGTCTGTGTGTGACTGTTTCTTGGGGTGCCAATATTGCATGCTTTGAAGGAATAACCAATTTCTAGAAAAACAGGAGCGCACCTGTATTTAAAAAACTTGTGAAGGTGATAATCAATAAAAGGAACTTAAATATTAAGTGAAAAACACAAGTGAATAGTGTTCAAGAATAGTCAAAAAAGATACTTATATTGCAAAGTAGGCACAGGTCTCTTTGAATCTTGTTGCTGAGCTTAATTCATTCAGGAGTACCCGATATTTGCAAAAGAGAGAATACAATAGTGCTCTTCCGTTTGAATAAGAGATATTTTGATCAAAAATAATAAGTGTTTTACTCACACCCATGAACATTGTATTGCCGGCTTTCTAGTTATCCCGTCACCGGTGACAAAGTCTAAATAACGGCTGTGCCAGTAGACTGTCCCATATAATTCACTATCCAAAAAGGGGGCCTCCATCGAGGCGGCTTGATTTTTCGAAGAGCTTTAACCCCTTCCCGCTTGTAGGACATTCCATGCTGTAGGGACTTGCAGCGGGATCCCCAGTGTCAGATGAGGCCACTTTGAAGCACATTTCCCTGGTATCTTAAGTTTGAGGGGGTCATAAAATGTACAATTTTAATTTCTGTATATTTACAAAAGGTATTCTGTTTTACCCATGACACCCTCAAAATTTTTCTTCAGATCAGAGAAACTGCTTTCCTGCCCTCTCCATCCCCTTACTGCTCTCTATAGCGATCTTCTGGCATGTAATAGACAGCGGGAGACTAGTTTCACATCCGCACTGTTAGGAGCATCAGCTGCAGGGGAGGCATTTTTTAATTTTATTTACTAGCTATTTCTTTTTTGGTTCCCCTGTGAACATATTTTGCCACCAGCGTTACGAGGTGCATTGGCTCAGGTACAACACATACCCTTCAGCATCTCCGCTCACTTGGCAGAAAGATTCTTGGAGGCTCCTCCCTTGTGTATCCCGCGCACCCCGCCGGCAATATAAATGTTTCCCTATTAATGTAAATTATGGTTTTTACTTTTAATATTCATTTGAGAGTCAAAAAGATTCAAATGATATTTGTATGGTGTATCAATATATTATTCCTGTTAAATTAAGTGAAAGTGCTGGCTATTAATACTGATTTAAAAAAAAAAAAAAAAATATTTTATTAGGACTGATTTTGCACTATTGCTTCATATCTCTAGGGTTGCTTTCAACTTTGAGCCTTCATCATTTATAATCCTGAGGGGTATGTTCTGATCCATCTATACTTTGGCTGACTTAGTAGAAACTTGACCATGCTGCTGATGGTTTTTTCTTTTTGAATTTGCAAACCCTAAGGAAATCAAGTGCATTGGGGAAGGTAATAAGCAAGGAAAGTCGCACATCTTGCTAATAAGCTTCCCGTCTTCAGAGCCACACAAATCCTCTGGAATTATCTCTTCCCTGTAGCTAATTATTGTTATTGTTGTTTTTATTATTATTAGTTGGTTTGTAATGGTGCCAGTTTAGAGGATTTTCTGTCTTACACATTGCTCAAAAAGCTTTAATCTATAAATTAGCAAACCTAAAGCCATGTATAATTACTTACCAGTTTTATTGTAGAAATTGCACTGTAATGCAATCTCATTTGATCAAAGTTTTTCCCTTTTGCTTGTATTTCCTTTACTTCTCCCCTTTATGATCTTAAACACACTATACAGTAGTATTCAGTTTGAAAGAGTGAATTAGGACATAAAACAGTAGTCTTAGAATGTGCTTAGATTAGCTTGTGTTAAATATACATATTGCAGCATTTGTCCTTGTAATAAGCCAAAGCAATCCTGTAATATGGGTACTCTTTTAGAAACAACATAAGAGGAGGGCTCCAAAACAAAAAACATCAAATGATATAGTAATACCAAGAACATTTATATGGATTTGTGCCACCCTTCACGTTCAGAAAAAAACCCCATCTATCTGTCTTAGAAGGCTGTCCTACAAGGCTTGAGCAATGTGTGTTGTAGGATAATGAACGTCCATGCAAGTTTAATGATTTAGAAGTCTGGTAATTGGGCAGTCCATTGAATGCATCTGATTTTATCCTGGTGTTCATGATACTACTCCTGAATTAACTTAGCAGGGTTTATGGGGAGATTATCTTCTTGGAATATCATGATGGAACTGTGTTTGCACCATTGGGTGCACAAGGTTCTGTAAAATGGCCTTTTATTCCTAGGTTGTTCTACCAACAAAGCAATCTTCAATCATTCCACAAGATGGCTGCCCTAGTAATCAATCAACCACCATGTTTAAAAGTTGACAGAAGACATTGTGGATTTAAGGCCATTTTTGACATTCTTCAAATGTGAACACACCTGAATGTGGAACAACATTTCTTCCCATTGGTCAGGGGTTCAAGTATTGTGCTATCTGGTTAGTTTTGGTTTGCAACCACTTTTGACCTTTGCTGGTGCAGTTTGTCCATGTTTGGTATATGCTGTCATAATTTTTGAGGTTGTCCCTCTTGACAGTTTTTGCGACTGATGCACTTTAAAACGTTAATCTTTAAATTACCAAAGCTCAGCCATGTATTATTACTTACCAGTTATATTGTAGAAATTGCACTGTAATGTAATTTCATTTCATCAAAGTTTTTCCATTTCCTTGTATTCATTGGCTGATACCCCTTTATGATCTTAGACACACTAGATAGCAGTACCCCCCAAAAAAGTTTGCTAAAATATTTAATGCACAAATTTCTATGCTGTCAACTGGAAAAAGACTAGAAGTATAAAAAATATGTACACCACTGTACCCTTAAGACAAATAGTAATTTTGGTTAATCCTTTCTTTTCAAATATATATTGATTTTATGTTAAAGGCCCACTCTACCTTGAAAATGACCTTCTTTTTTCATGCATGTTAAAGTGCAGTATTTATAAAAATGTTTGCATTTGTTAACATTTGAATGTCTGTAGTCTTAATCTGTTTCATTTCCAAATATCGGGTCTGCAGGGGAAAAAATTGCTTTTTGCTTTGAGTTATCACATGTAAACTGCCACATTAATCATAGAAACATATCCTGTGCATTTCTAATGTAAGTAAATAAGAAAAAAAATATTACATTGCCTTCTATGCTGTTGGTACATATTTAAACTACCACGCTGAGTGGCATTATTACAAACGAGTCAGTCTGCTAACACTCAAGGATAAATAAAAATAGTAAAACGGAGTAATAAAGTAACACTCTTTGCAGGGTTACTTAGAATGGGGAAAGATAATCATAATAACCCTCACAATGGAATCAAAGTGTCAGATGTAGAATAGTGCATATATAAATGTGACGTAAGGTATATGCAAGGGTGGGAAAATCAGTTAAGGATTAAGAGAGTATCCCCCAAAACAGATTGCAAAGAGGCACATATAAATTCCATCCATGGTGGCTTGATAACCAACACAAAATGGGTCACGATGGGTGACCCTGTTACCGCTTACTCTAAGTAGAGAGGCTGTGAGACGTATTGAACAGTAATCTAGAGACTGGTACAAATGAATAAAGCAGAAACCAAGGATAACAAGATGGATGCCAGCAGCCTCCATTTTTTTTTGTCAGTTTTCGGGCATCCTTCTGTTTGTTCAAATCTTATTCTGTGTCACGGACGGCTGTGCCAGGATAGGCTGAAGTCGCGGTGCAGGGGTAGTGGGCGATTCAAAGCCCTGCGCAGGGTGAGCACTCTCCACCTGGGGTGGAGCCCCTGGCTTTGAGTGCCCACAAGCAGAGGCCTTGTTGGATTTCCCACGGGTCATTGCCAAGCAGGGAGTAAGCAAAGTGGTCAGGAACAAGCCAAATTCAATGGACTGGAGAGAGCAGGATAGTCAGGAACAAGCCGAGTTCAAAAGTAGTCGAGAAAGCAGGATGGTCAGAAACAAGCCGAATTCAATGGACTGGAGAAAGCAGGAAAGTCAGGAACAATATTAACAGGAATCCAAAATACAAGGTAGTAGATAAAATGTACCAGTTCTGATTGCTGGGAGGATGGGGTTTATATAGCCCCAGGGCTCATCACTGCAAGGACCCACACCTGAGCAGTAGATGAGTGACAGGACAAAATGCAGAGAGATAGCCACTACTGCTACATGAGATATCAAAACCAGCAGGTGGTGCCTGGAACAGGAGCGAGCATGCAGTAGTAAACACAGAAGTCAGGGTTCAAATCCAGGCAGATCGTTACATTCTGTGTCTCTTAGGACAAAAGAAAGTCTTCCACATTCCTAACTCTGTTATTTGAAACCAAATCTGTTACTGATAAGAGTGTTAAATATGTTCAGAGTACAGGCCGGAACAGACAAGGGGGTCATTGTTAGTAGTAGGTTTATGACTCTAGCCACATTTATTGTGCCAGCTAAATCTGCATACATACTAGAGGAGAAGGGGGGCTAGAATTCAGCTTGCTAGCCCACCTAAACTGACAGACTCAGACACAGACTGAGATTATTTGGATCTTAGATTTGAAGACAAGGGTTATTATAAACACGCTATATATATTTATATTTCACCTTCACCTATAAGTATGTAAAGTATAATTAATCCCACATATTAATTAGAATATTGTTTTTATTGTTTTATTAGTGTGGTATACATGTTGTTATGAGTTTTAATCCAATGTTGCATGAGAAGAATAATTACTATAATTTGAAAATGTATTAACACTACCATACATTTCAACATACAAATATTCTTACATTATATTAACAATCCAGGTATAACTATAAATCATGACATCATCTCATTTAAATTAAAAACATCCATCACTTTTAATTGGCTAAACATTACAGAGAACAGGGTGTGAGAAAAGAGAACCTGATCTTAAGAGAGGTTGAACTGCCACACACTAGAGATGGGAATGTTTTAGAAAAGGGCTAAGTCTCTTGAGAACTCAGGACTATGAAGGTTTTAACAGCACATGTTCACTAGAACCAAGATGTCTCCATACACATAGTATTGAGCTTAGTCTCATGGGTAATTCCCATCACATAGTTCTTCAATGGAAGGAGTCTCACCTGCATATCAACCTCTGCCGGTAATGTATACATATGGTACTTTGTTTCTAGCGTAATCTCAATTTTTATGGATGTAATTAGCATATTTGGAAAAATTACATTTAATGGGATCTATATGTTTTAGCCTGATGTTTAACTGTCATCCTTTCTGCAGAAGGAAGCCAGATTAATATCCTATAGATATTACCAAGAATCACAAATTCTTAGTCTAGTTATTCACCCAAATATGTAATAGCTAATCTCCAGAGATTATCTATAATTTTTATTCCTAAAGTCTAGTTAGAAAGCATACATTGTCATTTGTCATAATAGCCACCTTTAGTAGTTATATGATTTAGGAATATTACCTTACCTAAGCAGAGTATATGCTGGTAATTTGTAGGTAACTATGTTAACTACTAATCATTATCAATGTAGGTGTGGTTGTATCTAAATAAAATACATGGTCATCTTGTGGTCAGAAACGTAAATGCATAGTAAATTATACTGCATGCATGTTGATACAGCTACAGAGATGCATAATTCATGTTTTATCTTATTTACATCTGTTATAAGTCATGTATGTGTATTTGATTACCGTATTTGCACGACTGCCGGGACTTCTATGATGAAGCCAAGGGGAGGGGGGAGAGAAAGACAAGGGGGGGGAGGGGCGCAGAGAAAGACAAGGGGGGGGGCAGAGAAAGGGGAGGGGGCAGAGAAAGACAAGGGGGGGGGGCAGAAAAAGACACGGGGAGGGAGGGGGAGAGAAAGACAAGGAGGGAGAGAGAGAAAAGTTTGGGGGGAGAGAGACAATGCAGGGGGGGTGGTGGAGAGAGAGGCAGCACTGGCACAATAAATACAAGAATTGCATTTGTTTAATATCATTTTTATTGAATATTAAAAAGTAATTTACATGTGAATATATACAAGTTCAACTTTTTTCCTATAGGGTAGTCTTATATTAAGGCTTTTAGTTTTTTTCCTAAAGGAATATCCAAAGTTTCGGGGGTCGTCTTATAATCGGCGTCATCTTATATTCGAGCAAATACGGTAATATCTATTGGTATGGTATTTTGTTGTTGCACTATTTCACTTATCTTTTCATCTTTATTTTCAATAAATGAATTATTTTATTAATCATTTTTGCATTGTATTTAATTTTGTAAAGACGTCTAAACATATACATAACTAATTCTGTATATGGGTATTTTTGGTCGGACCCATATATATGAATCATATACATTTCTCATATTTTTGGTGATTCATAATAACCCATATTCATATTTTTATGGTAATTAATATCCGACAAGGCGGAATTGCTCTGGGGGTGGTGAGTCTTATTTCTGGGTATGCGGGCTGTGGACTTTTAGGTAGTTAATGCAGAAACAATGTCTTTGTTAATCACACTTGATAACTTAGATCATATTGGGGTAGTGTTTTCTGTGCCCCATTTCCTCTGAAGCAACAGTGGTGTCTTGTGGCGATGGTAGGTCAACATCACTTAGGAAGGTTATGGCGTCAGCTGGGTCCCCAATAGGATGCTGCTTTGCCCCAAAGGCACTTTATATCCACGGAGCGGAGGTGCACCGTTAAGGAGGATATCAATCTTCTCCAAATTACAAATTCAGGTGGCAGGTCCTCATAAATTTGTAATGAGGTTTCTCAAAGTAGATGCTGCAGTAGTTCAGCATTTTCCTTGTAACGGCCATGATAGCCAATTTGTCCATCGTAGACAGGAATTTAATTATTAAATATTTTGGTTCGTCCTCCAGAAGAAGTCCATTATTTTGTGGCCTGTGGGGTCAGAAGTAGGATCAGCAGTTTCTTCAGTAGTGAAACAGTGAAGAAGTGCAATATGGAACACCTATAATAAAATAAATGTAGTCCTTTAATAAAATGTCTCTATCAAAATGAAGTACTTACAATTATATACATATTATACACATATAATAATATAGGACACTGGTGGATGTATAAATCCAGATGGCGAGTCGAATAGTGCTGGTCCTCCGCTACTGTTCCTGTTTGCCGGAAAACTCTCCCAGAACAATTTGTGAAACCGAAAGTGATACCACGTTGTGTACAGGAGAAAGCCAAGGGTGCCCAAACAGTCCAAACAAAGTCTGACTCCAGGTTTCTTCAGGTTGGTGGGGAGGACAGTGGGCCAAACTACATCTGCCCCCCCCCCCCCCGAGTTTGAATATTCACTTGCTGTGATTTGATCAATAGTTGTTAGTTGCCACTGAAATTGTTGTATCTGCTGAGTTAGTTGGCCGACTTAGTTTACCATTTACGAATGATCTTGCTGTGTATGTTCTGTGGCTCTTTCCAGTGAAGCCACCTTACTGTGAAGTGTGGACACATCTGCACGTATTGCCACAATTTCAACCTTCAAGATACTTTTCAGGTCGTTATAAAGCTATTGTATATCACCCTTTGTTGCTGGGAGCTCGGTTGGAGTTTTTTGTAGTTCTACATGTCGCTGTGATTCAGCTGAGTCATCCAAGAAGTCCTCATTTTGCACTTGTGCGGAAACCTCTGCAGCTGTTCTCAAAGGAGCCCATTGAGGCCTTGATTGGAAGGACCCAAAATCCATTCCCTTCTGGTGCTGTGGCTGCTGTTTTTCTTAGCCCTCTGTCCCAAATCTGGAGAGGCTTCAGAGTGCCTAATTGTGGTTTTTATGTAGTATTAAAGCAGTCCCTGCAAACAGGAAGGACAATAACGCCTTGTTCTCTCTCAGACCTCTTGCTTTGTCTCTTATATAAATGCCACCAGCAATTATTCTGTATTCTTTTTTGTGTGTGTGTGTGTCGGTAACTGAAGGAACTCTCTTATCAATGTGTAATATACTCTCCTAATACCATGCCTGCTGGTTTAGACTGTATTACGAATTAGTGGGTGAAAATTAAAGGGTTTTGCTTTAAAGCGAGTGTGTTCTGCTAACTAAATTGGTAATCTAAAGGGTTGGAACAGTTAAATTTGTACAATCTAGAGAAACCTTAGCAAGGTCCCCCTGCTGATCCCATGCAAAAACGACGGTCTCTCTCTGCGCTAGCAGCGAGAGACCCTCGTATTCCGCTGCCAGAGCGAGGCGAGCCCCTGCTCTGATTGGCTGTGCGCGTGCTGACATTTGTCAGCACGCGACAACCAGAAACTGCTGTGTCTCAGACACAGCTGATAGTAAACCTGCGTTAAGAAACACGTCCGGTTTACTTTCAAAGACCGGGACAAGTATTGTTTAACCCTTGTTTCGTTGAAGGAAGCAAGGGTTTAACAAGGTGGAATGTCCCTTTAAGTGACCAGTATTTATACACAATACACAAAAATAAGGTTAACTAGTGACTACAATTTTGAATAAATAAAACATTTTTAGTCCTGGAACAAAGCTACCATTGATATTCATGCTAAACAAACTCCTGGTCCACGTCCTTCCTCATAGTGATCTCTTTGTGGTTTATGTTTAACCTTTTGGTTATTTTATCGGCATCCCTTTTTATATATGGTTGTTGAGGTGAGTACTTCCCTCCTTATACATTGTTGTAATGTATTATAACTCTATGTCTGCTGTTTGGTTTTTAATCAGATGTTTTCTATTGATCGAGTAAGGGTTAAGCTGACCCCGATTGCCAAGTATTTTCAAGCAACCGCTCCCACTCTAGTTTTATTTTTGTGGCCCTCAACAAGAGAAGCACAATATGTAAATTAGAACAGTTGCATTATGCGTTGTTCCAAATCAAATCTTTTTGTGTGGAAAGGAAAAGAATACCACCTGCTGATAAAATTCAAAAGAAGAGGGCTGTAAAAGGAAAGCCGCAGACTCCAAGTAAAATATGCTTGGTGATCGCATACCTCGGTACTTGGAGAACTGCCACCAAAGAGCTGTGGGACGACTTTGGTCGAGAAGCAGAATTTAATGCACTTCTTGTATGGATTTGATTGAGTCCAAAATGAGCTTCCTGAGCCAGAAGAATTTTCTATTGAGTAGAAAAATCGAAGTCTAATAATAAATATATTATGAATGTGGGAATTTTAATTTCGTGCTTGATTATGTTCTTGATATATTACTACTTTCTCAATAATCCAGCATTGTCCATTTCACAATATTGTTGTCATTTATTTATTTTATGTGTATGAAAGCTTCACAAAACAATACTCTCAATGGAAGCTTTAGAAAGTTTGCGAAAACATTTTCATACTAAAGGTATGTTAAAATCTGTGAATTATTCTTTGCACTAACAAATGACGTGAAGAGATTCACTTAGCGGTGATGCTTATGCAAAAATGGGCTCATTTAGACCACATCCAAAAGCAACAAAATTAGGTTTTAGAGCAGCATTATAAAAAAATAATAATACAGACACCCAATGTATATTTGTAGAAGTTGATGTTCTAATAACCAACAACAAAATTAACAGTCACTTGTATTAATAGCAATAGATAATGTTTTAATAACGTGCTAAATAAAATAAACATTTTGGCTCTTCTTTGGGTTCAATAGGAATATTACTGTCAGGCCTCAGGTTCCCCACTTACCTGGCCCAGGGAGTAGGGTTGCCACCTGGCCGGTATTTTACCGGCAGGCCGGTAAAAAATTGGCTTCAGCCAATGTTAAGTCTATGGAGACAGTACCAAGGCCGGTATTTTTTTGAAGAAAAGGTGGCAACCCTACCAGGGAGTCTCCATCACTGCGTGCAAGTCCCTCTCCCAGGTGCCACTGTCACGCTGTAGCGTGGCCGCATCCCCAGTCTTGAGTAGCAGGGAATCCGATTGTGGGTAACGTGAAGGTCCATGCTTTACTCGGGGGCGTGGCCACCTCACGGATAGTGCTGTGTGATTGGTGGAGTCTCGGTGGGTGGAGAGGGGGGTGGAATCTTTACCTCTCCCCCTCTCTATACTATATATGTGAAGGGGCAGATCCCAGGTGCACAGGGGAGGCGAGGGGTTCCTTGATGGGTGGCTCTATAAAAACCCCTGGAAGCCCTCTATACCATGCTTACTTGTTGAGCTGTGGTGCCTGTTATCAGTCCCATTCCTTTCTTATTCCTGAAAGTGCTGTTTATTCTGGATTCCCATGTACCGATTTTGGCTTAACCCTGACCTCCTGTATCTCTGTTACCCGACTTGGATTTCCCTATCCGACCTTGAACCTTTGCAGCCTGCCTCGACCCTCTGGACCGTTATATGACCACTTTTTGCCTTTTCCCTCCTATTGTGAAGCCAATAAAGAATTGTGACCAACTCCAAGTGTCTTCCACTCTCTGCGCTACGCTCCCTCCGATCCAGCCCTACAAAAACTTGAAAAGTTTTTCATATTTATCTTTTGTGCCCCAAAATATTTTTAGAGTGCAAGCTTATTTGAGTAGGTAGCTTTTCTTCTTTAGTTATATTAACTATTATTGTATGTTTTGTTTTCTCATTATATTGTACTGTTTTGTGACTGATGTCACTTAACCCATAACCACAATCACGAGTGAATAAGTACAGTACATATATAGGATTGGAGGCACAGGCATAGACCAGGGGATCAGGATGCCATAGGTTATAATTGTCAAAGTATAAGCCAGGAATCAGGAGTTGGTACATTGTAAGAGTAGGCATCTGGATACAATTGAAGGTCTTTCAGCAGAGCTTACTACTACAATGCTAGCTAAACGTCCAAGATTACCTGACTGAACAGGACTCACTTGGTTTCTGTGAGAGACGGCATCCTTCCATGCTGCTTCTCTCGTGCCCCCCACTTGCATTGATCTGATGTTTGAGCACCGGAAGGTCACGTGACCTCTGGTGCTCTGATGTCAGATCAGTGCGCGCATAGTACAAGAGAGGCAGCATGGAAGGAGTGCACAGACACCATTCTGCCTTATTGATGCAGAGATGCTTGTGAGCTTCTCTGCCTGCAAAGAGTTTTTTTTTCTTTTCCATAAAAGTCTTATTGGGTCAACCTTAGTGACACACCTAGTATGTCCTGCAGCAAAACGAGCAATGAAAGAGAGTTTTTACTTTTTGCTTTCAGTTCTCCAATGGTATTGCTACGATGCTTCCTAGGGCAAGAGCACAGGAAACAGGAAGTAGCTGCTTCCTGTGCTCTGAGGCAGTCACACGATTGCCAGATCGATGTGCATCCCCACTGCCTGGTCAGATCAATATTTGACCACTTTGGATCTGCCTCACTCACATTGTTTTTAGTGAGGTCGAGAGACAGATCAATGTAATAAAAGTAACTTACAATAACATAAAATAATAAAAATACAATAAAACAAAAATAAAAAAAGAGACCCAATGGCTTTAAGCAGTGATCTTGCACATCAGCACATTTTTTGATGTTTGTGCATTTTTTTTAGGGTTAATTTTTTTTAGGGGTAATTTATTATAGTACTACAAAGGCTCTTCTAAGAGCTATTAACCCCTTTTTTTCTGTGGATCACTGCTTAGGCACTGATTCTGAGGCTGCTGACTCTGGGTTCGATTTTAACCCTGGTCAGCTGAGCCCTTGCCACCAGTAGTCGAGGGTGTCTACTTTAAAAAAATATATGGTTTGGTGGGGTGAATTACATCGGCTTGCTTCAAAGATATATACCAAACAGGACATAGACGCAGGTTGACTACAAAATTCCAAGTTGGAACACTGAGATGCGTACCTCAAAAATGTGGCCTTTCCCCCCCCCCAAAACACACAACAAACCTATACATGGATGGTATCACTGTACTTGGGAGATGTTGCTAAACACATATTGGGGTGTTGCTTGGCAGTGACATATCCCAGAATCTGTGAATTCATGGCTAAAATACGATATATGTGGAAACAAAACTTCAAAAAGTTACTAAGAAAAATTTCACAAATTCTTGTGGAAGAATTAGTACATGTAAAGTATTCTAATACCACCGCAGGTTTTCTGCATATCACAATTCCAAACTGGAAAACAAAAAAGCACACCAATCAAATGTGGCCTTTTAACCCCCAAACAAGCTGACAAACCTATACATGGTTGCTATCCATGTACTCAGGATATGTTGCTGAACACAACTGAGGTGTTATTTGGCAGTACCCCTTCACATTTTCAGGAAATGTTTACCTGAATTGCAATATGTGTGAAAAATCACCATTTTTTTTTTTTTGCTACAAACTTTGGCAAAGGTTGGTGGTAAAATGGTTACATAAGTGTCAAAATACCCCAAATTAAATGCCCTAAGCTCTCTAGTTTTGAAAAATATGTACATATGGGGGCTCATTCATAGATTTAGTGCAGATATCATTGTTACAATGTCACTATCGCTAATTTTGAAATAGCTGTGCACTACTTATAGGTCTTGCCCTGTAACTTGAATAAAAAAAATCACAAAAACATAAAATATGGACTATTTCTGAACTCAGGACAAATAGAAACTATTTAGCAGTGTTTTTTTTTTTGTCGTTTGTCAAATTTTGCTTTTTAATTTTTTTGCCATGTTTTATATACATGTTTTTATATGGTTTTTTTTTTAGATAACATTATATGCTATTATCAAAATAATGGTATCAAAAGAAAAATGAGAGAGAGAGATAAATTACAGCAAAAAATACAAACCCCGCAGAAATGTTCAAACAGCGCATGTCCCCAAGTGTCAGACAAGCCAAAGAAGTCATGTCACTAACTTTTTTTTATTCATATGATGTGGAAATTTTGTCAAACGTAAATCTGAAAGCGTATATACGGTAAATATAAATACTTTGCTGATCAGAAGTGCTTAATATACTACACATTTATATTCCTTCAGTGATTTTCCAATTTAAATTAACTTATGGCCAGTCACCACATTTGTTCAGGCCTTGATTACAAATCCATAAGCAGACAGCAAATTAAATAGACTCTTCTTTCTTCATTGATTTTAATTTAAAATTGAATTCTTTCAATGCCGCATAAGTCTGGAAATTTCAAGAGTTTGGGTTCATTTAAATTTTACAAAAGGATTTTCTTAAAAAGTAAAAAAAAAAAGACAAACTTCCTAAATGTAAAAGAAGATGTCTCAACATTTTTGGACAGCTGGGATAACTATTTAATAAGTAGCATTGTTGACTGATTCTGGCCACTTGTTTAGCTTACTCCAACACTTAATTTAACTTAATTAACGCTGACTTGTTTAATTAGTTTAAGATTGACTGATCCTTCCATGTGGCATCTACTCCTTACTTTTACAGACTTATAAAAAGGTTTGCTTTAAATGGAGATATCCAGCTGTCTTATTTTTTTGTATTTGAGTGGGCTCAAACATTATTGCAAATATGTTTAAAGAGGCCCATGTTTTAATCGATATTTATACAGTAAAACAATAAATAATTATATTAAGGATTCCAAATCATTATGATGAACATATATATATATATTTTTCATAATATACCGTATTTGCTCGAAAATAAGATGACCCTGATTATAAGACGATCCCCCAAACTTTGTATATTCCTTTAGGAAAAAAACTAAAAGCCTGAATATAAGACTACCCTATAGGAAAAAAGTTCAACTTGTATATATTCACATGTAAATTGCTTTTTAATATTTAATAAAAATTATGATACAAAAAAAGCATTTCTTGTTTTTTCCCCTTTTATGTGCCAATGCTGCCTCTCTTTCCCCTCCCCCCAGCATTGTCTCTCTCCCCCCTTCCTCCCAGCGTTGTCTCTCTCTACCCCCCCTTAGTGTTGTCTCTCTCTCTCTCCCCCCAAACTTTTGTCTCTCTCCCCCCAAACTTTTGTCTCTCTCCCCCAAAACTTTTGTCTCTCTCCCCCCAAACTTTTGTCTCTCCTCCCCCTAAACTTGTGTGTCTCTCTCCCCCCTCCCCCCGTGTCTCTCTCTGCCACCCCTCCCTCCCCTTATGTGTGTCTCTCCCCCCCCCCCCCCCCACACCTCACCTTGTCTCTCCCTGGTGGCTAGTGGGGGCAGCCGGAGGATGTCTGCAAACATCCCTCGGCTGCCAGAATATCCCATGTTGCCAGTGGAGGCACGATACGCGCAGACATCCACCGGCTTTTAGCGAGGGGGATCCAGGTGCCCTGCAGCTCTGCGGGGGACCTGAATCCCAGTCTTATAATCTGACCTCGATTTGAGGGGTCTTTTTCAGAGCATTTGCAAATTGGGAAACTATCTTTGAATAAAAGCTAGTGTCGGGCAGCATGGAGGATGTTATCACTATCGTGCACACATCCCTCGGCTGCCAAAATATCCCTTGTGGCCAGTGGAGGCACGATACGCGCAGACATCCACCGGCTGTTAGCAAGGGGGATCTTGGTGCCCTGCAGCTCTGCGGGGGACCTGGATCCCAGTCTTATAATCTGACCTCGATTTGAGGGGTCTTTTTCAGAGCATTTGCAAATTGGGAAACTATCTTTGAATAAAAGCTATGCAGAAGCAATGGCATTTGAAAGATGAGTTCTAGTTTTCAACATTGAGAAGACAGTCACTAGTCTTGTGATTAGACAAGTATAAAAGATGAGTATAATAAAAAAAGGAATATAATATAAGTAAAAAAAAAACCTCTTTTACGCAACACCAAGTGTCTTAATAGTGTGCTACACAAATGTATCATTGTATTGTTGTATCCCTTTACATAAGGCTACATAGAGCATTCTCTCACTTTTCATCCCGTAATGTAAGCCTAGGTATGAATTGTTCTAATTGGAGACAATACATTTTTTTTATCTCACCCTGTATGACTGATGTATTTAAAATCAATCAAGTAGTGTGGATTTATAAAGCAGTTTTTCCTCATTTCCATTCCGTTATGCGGTTTCTGGCAGTGCAAGTGTTTAAATGATGTTTATGCCTCTCCTCAAGCCTCTTCAATATCTATGCCTATAAAATTAATTTTTATTTAGAAGGCAGAATATATTTCCTTGCAATAGAGTAAGCTGCTGCCAGAAAGCTGTGATATTTAAACATTATTTATAATCTTTCTTTTCTTTCTTTTCTTTTCTTTTTCTTTCTTTCTTTCTTTCTTTCTTTCTTTCTTTCTTTCTTTCTTTCTTTCTTTCTTTCTTTCTTTCTTTCTTTCTTTCCTTTCTTTCTTTCCTTCTTTCCTTCTTTCCTTCTTTCCTTCTTTCCTTCTTTCCTTCTTTCCTTCTTTCCTTCTTTCCTTCTTTCCTTCTTTCCTTCTTTCCTTCTTTCCTTCTTTCCTTCTTTCCTTCCTCCCTTTTCCCCCCTTTCCCTTTTTCCTTTTTCCTTTCCCTTCCCCTTGGTTTTGTGAGTTATAGAAAAAGTAAGAGTACCATGTAACACAATGGCATCTTTCAAATGCCAGCATGGACTAGCAAGGAAGGAGGAGAAGAGAGATGATGCGCTGACCGTTTCTTATTTGTACAGCTGCCAAGCATCTTTGGTGTCTGTACCTAGTTGTATTTTCATTTGCTTCCCCCTACTCATTTTAAAGTTACAGTTTGAATATTTACATAAGTTCTAATACATATTTTGGGTCCACCAGTAATAGGAGATTTAAATCGAAGTCTTCCGTACAGCCAACAACCCTGACTTTTAGAATTTACTCAAACGCAGTAATGAGTCATAAGGTGTATTTTTGACTCGTGTACCTGATTGTGACTCCATTTTGAAATCTAGTAATACTGACATTAGGTATGTAGGATTTTTTTGCTATTTTAACCCTGCATTGTGTCAAGGTTTCCCTACTATTTTAAAAGAAAACTGTTTTTTTCTTCACCGTGAGAGTTTCAGCTGTTATTAACAACCATCTACTTTCAGCTTTTAATCTTAAAAAAAAAAAAAAAAAAAAAAAAATGTAGATTAATATGTCCCCCTTCCCTGCTGTTATATCTTAATGCAAGGAAGGGGGGCATTTCCGTTCCAGGTTTGTCTGTGCCTCTTACAAAGGCACAGACAATCATTACTTATTGATTACATTATTTTGCTCATGTAAGAAATTAAAGGACCTTATATTTCTTACATGCATTCATTTGTCATGTTATTTTGGCCATCATTTGTCACTGTTATCATGCCCATCATTTGTCAGTCTTATCATGCCCATCATTTGTCAGTCTTATCATGCCCATCATGTGTCAGTGTTATCATGTCCCTCATTTGTCAGTCTTATCATGCCCCTCATTTGTCAGTCTTATCTTGCCCCTCATTTGTCAGTCTTATCATGCCCCTCATTTGTCAGTCTTATCATGCCCCTCATTTGTCAGTCTTATCATGCCCCTCATTTGTCAGTATTACCATGCCCATCATTTGTCAGTCTTATCATGCCCATCATTTGTCAGTCTTATCATGCCCATCATCATTTGTGAGTCTTATCATGCCCATCACCATCTGTGAGTCTTATCATGCCCATCATCATCTGTGAGTCTTATCATGCCCATCACCATCTGTGAGTCTTATCATACCCATCATCTGTGAGTCTTATCATACCCATCATCATCTGTGAGTCTTATCATGCCCATCATCATCTGTGAGTCTTAGCATGCCCATCATCGGTGAGTCTTAACATGCCCATCATCATTTGTGAGTCTTATCATGCCCATCATCATTTGTGAGTCTTATCATGCCCATCACCATCTGTGAGTCTTATCATGCACATCATCATCATCTGTGAGTCTTATCATGCCCATCACCATCTGTGAGTCTTATCATACCCATCATCTGTGAGTCTTATCATGCCCATCATCATTTGTGAGTCTTATCATGCCCATCACCATCTGTGAGTCTTATCATGCACATCATCATCATCTGTGAGTCTTATCATGCCCATCACCATCTGTGAGTCTTATCATACCCATCATCTGTGAGTCTTATCATGCCCATCATCATCTGTGAGTCTTATCATGCCCATCATCATTTGTGAGTCTTATCATGCCCATCATCATCTGTGAGTCTTATCATGCCCATCACCATCTGTGAGTCTTATCATGCCCATCACCATCTGTGAGTTTTATCATGCCCATCACCATCTGTGAGTCTTATCATGCCCATCATCATCTGTGAGTCTTATCATGCCCATCATCATCTGTGAGTCTTATCATGCCCATCATCATCTGTGAGTTTTATCATGCCCATCATCATCTGTGAGTTTTATCATGCCCATCACCATCTGTGAGCCTTATCATGCCCATCACCATCTGTGAGCCTTATCATGCCCATCACCATCTGTGAGCCTTATCATGCCCATCACCATCTGTGAGCCTTATCATGCCCATCATCATCTGTGAGCCTTATCATGCCCATCATCATCTGTGAGTCTTATCATGCCCATCACCAATCTGTGAGTCTTATCATGCCCATCACCAATCTGTGAGTCTTATCATGCCCATCACCAATCTGTGAGTCTTATCATGCCCATCACCAATCTGTGAGTCTTATCATGCCCATCACCAATCTGTGAGTCTTATCATGCCCATCACCAATCTGTGAGTCTTATCATGCCCATCACCAATCTGTGAGTCTTATCATGCCCATCACCAATCTGTGAGTCTTATCATGCCCATCACCAATCTGTGAGTCTTATCATGCCCATCACTAATCTGTGAGTCTTATCATGCCCATCACCAATCTGTGAGTCTTATCATGCCCATCATCATCTGTGAGTCTTATCATACCCATCATCATCTGCGAGTCTTATCATGCCCATCATCAGCTGTGAGTCTTATCATACCCATCATCATCTGTGTACTCACCCCGTCGCATCGTCCGTGCTGCAGGCTTCCCTGGGAAGTACATACCGGATATGACTAGTTGTCATATCCGGCTGAAGAAAAAAAAAATGCAGCCGTGAGCATAGCTCACACTGCCGCCCGTACATCGCGATCTCGGGACAGTCCCAGGAAACTGGGTCACCAGGTCACGTGACACAGTGGCCTGCCGCGATCGCGTGACAGCCCAGTTTCCCGGGACTGTCCCGCGATCGCAATCTAGGCGGGACATTTGCATAGTTGCCGGGACTGTCCTGGCAAATCTGGGACAGTTTGCAACTATGCCCTCTTTGTTACCTGACCCTGGCTTGCCTCATTGATTGTGCTTATGCCCTTTTTAATTTTTTTTTTTTTTATCATTTTCCTATTTATTATTAATAAAGGTGTTTTTCTTCTTACTTACTGTCTCTCTCTGGTTCCTGGTCCCTAACACAGAGCACAGGGGATGAATTCAGGAATTTTATAAAATATTACAATGATATAATAATTTCAGACTATAAAAAGTGCATATATGTGCAAGATACTAACAAGTGAAGGAAAAAAATGGTGGTCACCAGGACGGATTCTCGAATCCTTGAATACTGAATTATAAAAGCAAAAAGCAAACTGTGCAAAACAGCGTGATACAAATGAAAAGCATAAATGAGGAGACTTACAGGATTTCCAAATAATATATGCACAGAAACAATAACAGTCAATATAGAGATGGATTCAACACGTTTCGCTGGACTGGTTCACAGCTTCATCAGGAAAAACTGCTTGCTGATGACTCGTGACCTTATTCCAGTCATTTGACTGGAAATCCACCGTGGAACGCACCTGAAGCACACATTTGGTGAATCACTGTGATGTAGTGTGAAGAATGTTGAAGACTAAACGTTGTCATGCAAATGAATTAAAGTGGCCCACATGCTTTGCAGCAGTGTAATGGTAAACACAATCAAGGATTTTAAGCATGCGTGGGATAGACACAAGGCTATCCTAGCTATAAGACCGGGAACGGGGGACTAATAAAAGTACTCAAAAAAAAAAATTGGCCAGACTAGATGGACCGAATGGTTCTTATCGTGCCGACACATTCTATGTTTCTATGTTTCTAATGAAAGTGCTGTGGGTTCAAATCTGAGACCCATTTATAGTGCAATCTACAATCTCCTAAAAAGTCCATAATACACTGAGATATAAAACGGTATCCATGGCATGGGTCTCAAATAGTGACAGGGCCACAGAATAAATGGAAAAAAGAGACAGACAGAAATAAAAACATATCAATAATACATACATCTAAAAATGTATATAAAAATATGAATAGCTTATATAATGTATACACAATTATTACATAGTATATGATGTGGGAAAAACATGAGACAGGAATACACACAGATGGATGAAATATAATGATAAAAATAAAATACAAGATCCAAAGGGTAGAAATATGACTCCTTTGTCATGGAAACACATGATGTAAGGATCTGAGTGTGAATCCCATTAAGTCTCTTTTTGCAGAGCATTTGGACAATGTTGCCACCTCTCAGTGAGTAAATATTTAATCTATCCCTATACACATGGGCGTCCGCAAGGGGGGGGCAAGCAATTCCCCTTTAAAAAAAAAAAAACATTTATTTTTTATTTTTTTATTATTATTTTTTTTTTCTCAGTATGTAGCCTCTAGTTGTCCCTAGGGGACTGCACACCAGTTGCTGGGGTAGGAGGTGGCACCCAAAGCTGTTGCTCTCTGCAACTCTGCTTGCTGTAATACTGGTCTCCCATCCACATTGGTGCAGGTCTCTGCAGCTGTCAGTCATGCTGCATGGAGAGCCAATGATAGGGGTGCCCGGGGATATGAAATTATAGCCCCGCCCCTCAGCCCTCCATGTGGCAGCATGACTGACAGAAGAAAGCCTGCAGTGCAACATCATGGAGGAAACAGGGGAAGATACTCAGAGACAATAGCTGAGCCTCTGTAACAGGTAGGAAGAGCTTATAATAGCTTTAAAAACCAAGGTACATGGCAGAGTGGGGTAAATCCAGGGAGGTCCCTCCCATTTCCCTGAGGTCTCCATTTGTCCAGTCTGAGCAGCTCCTCTGACCAGGCTCTGCTCATATCAACATGGTGACAAGTGGATGGGGCAGAAAAGATAATAGAGGATGAAAAGAGGTGATTGATTGGAGCAGAATACAGACAAAATTGTGACATGGGGCAGAAAAGATAAACTGTAGTTGAAAAGAGGTCACTGACATGGAGGAATAAAACACATTAAATAATGGGGAAATAGATGGCAAACATGGAGGAATAAAACACATAAAATAATGGGGAAATAGATGGCAAACATGGAGGAATAAAACATATAAAAAAGGGGGAAAGAGATAAAGAAATGTCATGGATTTAGGAATTTGGGTGTTTAGGGAATCTGTTGCTTTGTGTTTATATTGTGTGCTATAGTGTTGTATCTGGTGCTGTGGAGTTATATTGTGTGCTATAGTGTTGTATCTGGTGCTGTGGAGTTATATTGTGTGCTATAGTGTTGTATCTGGTGCTGTTGGGTTATATTGTGTGCTATAGTGTTGTATCTGGTGCTGTTGGGTTATATTGTGTGCAATAGTGTTGTATCTGGTGCTGTGGGGTTATATTGTGTTGCTATAGTGTTGTATCTGGTGCTGTGGGGTTATATTGTGTTGCTATAGTGTTGTATCTGGTGCTGTGGGGTTATATTGTGTGCTATAGTGTTGTATCTGTTGCCGTATGCTTATATTGTGTGCTATAGTGTTGTATCTGGTGCTGAGAGGTTATATTGTGTGCTATAGTGTTGTGTCTGGTGCTGAGAGGTTATATTGTGTGCTATAGTGTTGTATCTGGTGCTGAGAGGTTATATTGTGTGCTATAGTGTTGAATGTGGTGCTGAGAGGTTATATTGTGTGCTATAGTGTTGTATCTGGTGCTGAGGGGTTATATTGTGTGTGCTATAGTGTTGTGTCTGGTGCTGTTGGGTTAAAGGCCGGCCTTAAGTGTCCCGGCGCCCCCCCGTCTTTCACCCCCGTCTCTTTCACCCCCCCCCGTATATATGTGTCCTTTTCCTCTTCCTTGCCATGTCTGTCTCTCTCTAACTCCCCCATACCTGTTTTCTCTCTCTCTCCCTCTGTTCTGTCTCTCCCCCCCTCTTTTGTGTCTCTCTCCCCCCCTCTTTTCTGTCTCTCTCCCCCCCTCTTTTCTGTCTCTCTCCCCCCCTCTTTTCTGTCTCTCTCCCCCCCTCTTTTCTGTCTCTCTCCCCCCTCTTTTCTGTCTCTCTCCCCCCTCTTTTCTGTCTCTCTCCCCCCCCCCCTCTGTTCTGTCTCTCTCCCCCCTCTGTTCTGTCTCTCTCTCTCCCCCTCCCCCTGTTCTGTCTCTCCCTCTCCCCCTCCCCCTGTTCTGTCTCTCCCCCTCCCCCTGTTCTGTCTCTCCCCCTCCCCCTGTTCTGTCTCTCCCCCTCCCCCTGTTCTGTCTCTCCCCCTCCCCCTGTTCTGTCTCGCTCTCCCCCCTCCCCCTGTTCTGTCTCTCTCTCTCTCCCCCTGTTCTTTCTCTCTCTCCCCCCTCCCCCTGTTCTGTGTCTCTCTCCCCCCTCCCTTTGCCTGCAAATGTTGATCCAAGGAGGGGGCGGAGCTTACCGGCTGAGCAGTGTAGCTCCGCCCCCACCCTGTGAAGCAGAGCAGCGTCTGCTTCACAGGCAGCAAGAGAGAGGGCTGCTCGGCTCCCCATGCTTAATGCAGGCTCCCCATGCTTAATGCAAGCATGGGGAGCCGAACAGCACTTTCTCTTGCTCCCCGCTGCTCCCCGTGAAGCAGACGTTGCTCTGCTTCACAGGGTGGGGGCGGAGCTACACCCCTCAGCCGGTTTGCTCCACCCCCTTGTCGGATCCAGCAGAGGACTGGTGAGGGGGGATCTTTTGATCTCCCCAATCCAGTGCCTCTACTGGCTCGCAGAGGTCGCACACCCCTAAGACCGGCCCTGGTTGGGTTATATTGTGTGCTATAGTGTTGTGTCTGGTGCTGTTGGGTTATATTGTGTGCTATAGTGTTGTGTCTGGTGCTGAGAGGTTATATTGTGTGCTATAGTGTTGTGTCTGGTGCTGAGAGGTTATATTGTGTGCTATAGTGTTGTATCTGGTGCTGTGGGGTTATATTGTGTGCTATAGTGTTGTGTCTGGTGCTGTGGGGTTATATTGTGTGCTATAGTGTTGTATCTGGTGCTGTGGGGTTATATTGTGTGCTATAGTGTCGTGTCTGGTGCTGAGAGGTTATATTGTGTGCTATAGTGTTGTATCTGGTGCTGTTGGGTTATATTGTGTGCTATAGTGTTGTATCTGGTGCTGTTGGGTTATATTGTGTGCTATAGTGTTGTATCTGGTGCTGAGGGGTTATATTGTGTGCTATAGTGTTGTATCTGGTGCTGTTGGGTTATATTGTGTGCTATAGTGTTGTATCTGGTGCTGTTGGGTTATATTGTGTGCTATAGTGTTGTATCTGGTGCTGTTGGGTTATATTGTGTGCTATAGTGTTGTGTCTGGTGCTGTTGGGTTATATTGTGTGCTATAGTGTTGTATCTGGTGCTATTGGGTTATATTGTGTGCTATAGTGTTGTATCTGGTGCTATGGGGTTATATCTTTGCTATGTTGTTCTATCTGTTGCTGTGGAGTTTCAGCTAGAGCTCTGGATATTTATCTGGTGCTGTGGTTTATATCTTGTGTCATGGGTTTTTAGCTGGTACCGTGGGTTAATATCTGGTGTTGTGGGTCTATATCTGGCACAGTGGATCTATATTTGGTGCAGTGAGGCTATATCTAGTGTGGTTGGTTTATATCTGGTGCTGTGGATCTGTATCTGGTGCAGGGTTTATCAGCCCTTTGCATGCCTTCACTGATAATGACAAAGCTCCTCCATTTCATGATAACTTGTCAAAAAGAGGCACGGCGCAGAAAGGATGACGGTAAAATTAAGCCCCCCCCCCCCCCCCCCCCCTGAAAAAATTTCTGCGGATGCCCATGCCTATACAAAGAAATTTATTAAATGTAAAAACAGAAGAGTTTATAAAGTGTTTGGTCACATAAAATTTGATATTCGTGTTAACTTATTTCACATAAATGCTCTAATATTCTCTCTCTTAAAGATCAGACCGTCTGTCCAACATATTGTTTGCCATTGTAAGAGAAACATCTTATAGGGGGTATTGCAGTTAATAAAGTGCACCATTGCAAAATCTTTTCCTGTGACTGCTGGAAAAGGGTAAGGTGCACCTAGGTTGATCTTTATCTTTATACATCTTTATATATCAGTCTCTCTCTCTTTTTTTTTTTTTTTTTCTTTCTTTTTTTTTGTGGTTCTTTCGCTAATTGAGCCCTGTTGCCATGGATCTCCATGTATTATGGTCTTTTTTTTTTATTTTTTTTTTATAGAAGATTTGTGTATAGATTTAACTATAAATTGGACGCAATTTTAACCTACAGTACTTTCATTGCACTGCTGCAGTGCATGTGCCACTTTAATGCATTGCCATGGCAACTTTTAGTCTGACTTTTTGGTCAGTGTTCTTCACACTACATCGCAGTGCCGATTAACCGAATATGTGCTTCAGATGCGTTCCACCGCAGACTTCTGGTCACGTGACTAGAATAAGGGAATATATGCTTAAGGCCAACAATTCAGCAGCAAACTGTTTTATCCTGATGAAACTGTGAGCCAGTCTAGCAAAAACCCATTGAAAACGGCTCTAATTTGTTGCTGTGCCCATATTATTCAGATATCCCGGAAGTCTCTTCCTAATGGTGTTTTTTCATTTATATCAGGCAATATAGCACCATTTGGTTTTAAATTTTATATTTCAGTATTAAAGGTTTCAAGAACCTTTTGTGACCACTATTTGTTTTAAAGGTGCTTTTACGTCCTACACTTGTGAGTGCATCTTGCACATATATGCACTTTTCATTGTCTGAAAATATTACACTATTGTGGTATTTTATCACATTCCAGAATCCCTGCGCCATCCCCTGTTTCCTGTTACTATTTAGTGGTCCTAGGCAGAGTAGCCAGTTTGTGAGACTGCGCTATGCTAGGAAAGTATTCTATTATTTTATGTACACTGATATTAGCAGAGTGAATACATTTTGTTCTTTTTTGTATGATTTGCTAACATCAAGCAGGAATTTTATGTTGGTAAACTATGTTTTGTGCTTAGATGGATGTTTCCCAGTTTTAATTTTCACAGATGGCTTAGTAGAGATTTAAACCTGGCAATAATTTTTTTTTGGGACCAGGAGTTTCCTATACTTATTTCTTGCTACATTAATAAATAATTGTAAGAAAACGTTGTGCAATAAGAGTTATATAAATAATATACAAATGCTTTCCATTTGTATATATATCTGTAAAGTGGGAATAATACTAACATTTTAAAACTTTGAATAAATTGGCCTGTTTATGGAGTTAATCACATTTTAAATTGCCTTTAATGGTCCATTTAGAAGATATGTCTGATTTTGTAAAATACAAGCAGAGAGAGATTTACTTCCTAAATTCTACAGAACAAAAGGGCTTTGTTGCAGCTGATATACCATTTGCTGTACTGTCAGTCAGACCTATAACACTGCTTCAGAAGGATTAAACTCTAGAATTAATAAAATATGAAAGGCTTCCCCTGCTGCTTTTTTTTATTTTTTTTTATTCTGCATTAATGTGCTGGAACAAACAACCTCCCTTTGAATGTTCAGTATGTTCTGTGCTCCTTCTTTGACTATAGTGCTGACACCCATAGTTGCCAAAATTGGCCATGTTTCCAAGGACACATACTTGTTCCACATGCTGCAGACAGACCATGCAAAGTGCAGCCCGGCAGCATGTAGGATGGATATACACACAGACAGAATGCAATTAATTAATCAGGGTGGAGATCTCATAGGACCTACCATGATTAATTCATTGGATTCTGTCTGTGCGTATATGCATCCTACATACAGCCGGGCTGCACTTTGCATGCTCTTTCTGCAGCACATGGAACACATATGTGTCCGTGGAAACATGGCCAATGTGGGCAAATATGGACACCTTGTGTCTTGTGTCGCGGTCTGTCTGCTCCTTCCTACTACTACCAAAAGCAGCCAGTGGAGAAAAGTGTCACTGTGATCAATTAACTTCCTATATCAATATGATAGATAACTTACAAGTTAGAGAGTCTGTAAAACCAGGCCAGTGTATATTTAGTTTGAAATGTTTGGCATTACTTCCTCATTAAAGGTAAGCATATGAACTACATTTCCATATATTTGTCATTGATCTTTGTTTAATTGTGACTGTTAAAGAAGCATGGTCTATACGTAAAATACTAAAATGTGTATTTAAATGTCTAAAGAGGCTGTATCACCTAAACATTGTTTTTATTGTGAATGTAGAGAATACAAAATGACTATAAATAATCTAGGAGTATAATGTGATGTAAAGGTGTCAGTGGAGCCTCCAGTTTATGACATCACCCGTGGCTTAATATGTAATTTACACAGTTCCCATAGCAAAGCAGTTCATTTGCATATCAAGCCACAGGTAATGTCATCACCAGGAGAAACCACAAACACATTTAAAACGCATTTTTCTTCTAATTTAGGCATTTGCTTGAAGTTTTACTAACACAATGTATAGATCATTTTCAATCATTTTAATTATTTACATGAGCAAATGTATACAATATTTAGGTTATACAGTCCCTTTAAGTGGAATGATGCATATAGTCAATAAGTTGAGTTTTACATTGTTATGTTACCTTACAAACTATACGTATATCATTTTCTGCTCACCTTGCTTTTCCTTTTTTCTCCCTAGGTTTCTTTCCCAGCAGTTCACAAGGATGTGAAGCATTCCTCCGACACAAAATGACACTGATATCCCCATCAATTTTGAAAAAATATGGAATTCCTTTTGATAAGGTATAGCAGGGCTTTTTGTTATTAACCCTTTCTTTTACCTCGATTTTACAGTATGCACAGTGCTCTTTTTTATCAGGAAAAACATTTTCATACTTAAACTGGTTTTCGTCTTGAATTGATTGAAATGGGAATTTTTGCAGGGAATTTTTTATAACACCTTGGGGTCTCTTCACTAGGCAGTGAATAGTGGTGAACTGATAACCGGTATGCAAAACTGTAAAACTGTGGCAAATAAAGCACATAGGTGGAAATTAAAATACGTCTGGGTTACCTTGGTTGAAACACACAGCATTCACATCAGTGAGCTTCATTTGTCTTTTATGTCTCATACACAAAATTAAATCATCCAAAAATCAGCCCCTTTCCTCTAAATGGGTATAAAATTACAAATAATTGATGCTATATGGATCACAGTACAAGGTGCAGTTTCCAGTCAATTCTCCTTTTATCTATGTTGGGGGGAAATTTATATGCATATCCAATTCAATGGAATGAAACTAAAAGGACTCCATCCTATGCATTGCTTATACTGAGAATGTAAACATTATTAAAAAAAAAAAAAAGAAAAAGAGCTATACATTGTGTTAGCAAATGTATAAATTAGGAGAAAAATAGGTTTACATTTTAATGTGTGCCGTCTCCTGTGTATGACATCACGTTGTGGCTTGTTATGCAAATTACACATTTCTGTTTGGAAGTAGTTAATTTGCATATCAAGCCACAAGTGTTTGGCAAAGACTCATTCAGGTAGGTAATACAATTTAATATGTATATTTATTTCTAGATACATTGTCAGAAAATATTTAGTTTAAATTGCATTTCTAGAGTGAAGCTTGTGTGCAGGGCTCTTTACCTCATAAATCAGTCTGTCACTGTTGTCTAATGTAGTATGTAGTTCCCTTATTTGCTTTGTACCAAATGCTATGTAAATAGTTGGCAATATATAAATAAATATATATATAAATAAATGTTAATGTAATAGAAACATAGAATATGTCTGAAGATAATAACCATTTGGTCCATCTAGTCTTCCCAATTTTATAAATTATTTTATTAGTCCCCAGTCCCCTATATTATATCCACACATGCTTAAACTCTTTCACTGTGTTTACCTCTACCATTATTATCTGAAGGTTGCATTTTGTCTGTGTTGTGGAGAGAGTGTGTGCATGCACACTTACACATTTCTCAGTATGAAAAAATGTCTGCCTCGTCCCTATATCTCCCACTCGCCTCCTATTCTCCCAAAGTCATTTTATTCAGGTCTTTGTAAATCATGGCAATGATTTAAATATACCCCAGGATGTGACCCATCACCCCCATTGCACATCCAGGACTTGCTGCTGCCCCCAGGATATGCCCCATCACCTGTAATGCACATCCACGGCTTTGCCACAGCCACTTTTTCCATTAATATGCCACCCTTTGCCCATTTATATGCCACTCTTTACCTATTAATATGCCACAGCCAGTGTGCCTATTAATATGCCACAGCCAGTATGCCCATTAATATGCCACTCTTTGCACATTAACATGCCACTGGTTTCCCATTAATTTGCCACAGCCAATTTTTCCTTTCATATGCCACTTTTTGCCCATTAATAGGCCACAGCCAGTATGCCCATTGATATGCTACAGCCAGTATGCCCATTGATATGCCATAGCTGGTATGCCCATTAATATGCCACAATCGGTATGCATATTTATATGCCACTCTTTGCCCATTAATATGCCACAGCCAGTACGACCATTTATATGCCACATCCGGTATGCATATTAATATACCAAAGCCAGTATGCCCATTAAAGGATGGAAGGATGTTTGTGAAGTATGATCTTTGATCTTCCCAGCCAGTGTCTCTTTTCCATTTTTTTTTAAAGGACCAGGGCCCTGACAGGTGCATTTGTCACCCCCTGATAGCTGCCCTGCTTCTCAGCTCTCACACTTTCACTTACTAGATATAGGAGGGGGTGGGGTTCCAGAAGAACTTCATATAGCTTTGGCACAGTCTTGCTGGAATAGAGAAGGGAGTCCAGAAGAGGCGTTTTACACCAATCAATCCAAAGCTTGCCATTGTACTTGGTGATGTGAGACTTGCATGCAACTGCTCAAACATGGAAAACTGTTCCATGAAGCTCCGATCACACCGTTTACATGCTGATATTAGTGTTGGAATTTGGAACTCCTTATATGTGGATTCCACAGAACATTGGCAAGTTTACGCATCATATACCTCTTCACTTTCTGACCCTACTCTGTGACTTTACGTGGTCTTCCGCTTCGTGGCTGGGTTGCTGCTGTTCCTAAATGCTTCCTCTTTCCAATAATACCACTTACAGTTGGAATATCTAGCAGGTATAACATTTCACAAACTGATCTATTGCAAAGGTGGCATCCTATCACAGTACCACACTTCAGAGCTTTCACAAATGTTTGTAAATGCAGACTACATGGTGCTTGATTTTATACAGCTGTGGCAATGGCTCTGATTGAAACAACTGAATTCAATGATTAAGACGTGTGTCCTAACACTTTTGTCCAGTCCAAATATTTTCTCAATTCCAAAAACTGTTACTATTAAAAATACCCTTTATCTATGTGAACCTTTTCACATAGTTATGCATATTATATAGTTTTGTGACCCCGGGAGAGTATCCTTGAAATGTAGAACCCAGCTTATTAATTTACATTTTTGTCAACTTTTACGATAGTTATTATTGTAAAAGTACCACATTATTTTATTCTCATTAGAAAGGTAAGTTACATTGTAGTTAAACTTAATGATATTAATATATAATTACTTTTAAACGCAAACACATTATATTCTCATTTAAGTAATATCAATTGAGTTGGACCATAAAATATTAATTAAAATGAATCTTCAATTAAGTATCCATGCATATATAGTGAATGTAAACTGCTGCACACTATTTTAAATGTGTCCCTATTTCCTCTTTCTACCCTGTAAGAAAATGACTACAATGGAACAGGACAAAGCCACAAGTTTAGTTTTACAGTTTTGAACTTTGTTGTTGTGATCCTCCAGCTATGAGCACGTTTCTTAAAGTGACAAGGATCAGATGAAATTCTGTCATTTGGTTAATGGTTACCTTGGGCAATTCTCCTTCCGTGGAGAATTCATATAAGAAGATTAATTGCATGGTTTTCATCATGTTACAAACAAATCATGCCAACATTTTTAAAATACACAAATAAATGCTTTTTTTTGTAATAGTGTTGGGGGTGTTGGTATCCATTTCACAGATGAATGTCCTAGTTTAACTTTCCTGATACGCAGGCATGCACTGCGGGGGTCTTCCTCTAAAGATATCACAGCAGCGCTTCTCAATGGGATGGTAGTGGGTTTCTTTTTTCAAAAAAAATCTTCCTGTCTTTGATAGACAGACATCCTTGGCGTTCTTCATTCTACCTCGGCTTGTTAGCATGGTAATTGGCTCAGTGTGCTTTTAATCATTATGAAATTGTGCCATTTCATCTCTTGTTTTCGGAGTAGTTATCCACAATTTACATTCCTAACAGTATTTCTGTTGAAAGGCAGAAGAGCTACTTCCATAGTTTAGCTTCTGCAGAAGGCTAAGTAATCAGAAGTTGCGAAAATAGTTGAACGGCCTGTGCACAGTAGCTAAGCTAGAAAAGATTAAAATTGGGAACACGACCTTAGAACAGAAATGGCTAACTTTGACACTGCAATTGTTTGGAAACTATGTATTCCACAGTTTGACTGACTAAGCATCATGGGATATATAGTTCTCAAACTTCAAACAAACAAGTTTAGCCATCAATGCTTCAGAGTAATTTCTAGATACATCTACAGAGAAGTGATGTGTATACAACAGAAATGATACAAATATATATTTCTCTGAGCAGCTGGCACCTCCAGGTCAAATTTGGCATGTCCCCCAATATATACAGTATATATCGTGCATACATTCAGTAACTAGCAAAAAAAGAATAGCGTTCTTAATCATCTTCATCTTTTTTAATACAGAACCTTAAATGTTGGCACATATGAAAGTGTAAGATTTATTTTTACAAAGTTCTCCATGCTATATCTCCTAACAATGTTAACACTTTCAGTGCTGGAAGCATGGTCAGCACATAGTATTCAGAACCGCAAAGCTCTTAAATAGTTCATACCTAACCCCGCTTTCTTTAAGTTATTTTTTCCTGTATGTTTTACTCCAGCATGATATTCGTAACCCTTTATGCATACACACCAGTAACTTACTTATCATGTCTACTTTTCCATTGTCCTGAATTACCCGGTAATAATACCTGTAACCTGATGGTTCTCATTTTCAAGCAGGTCAGATTTCCAGCCTTCTCCCTCTTCCTTCTTTGATATCTGTGTTAGACGTTATTTCTTTTTTTTTTTCCTTTTCACAACTCATCCTGCCTTTTGAATCTCCCCTGCAGGTTACACAAGAAGCTGGTGAATTTATGATCACTTTCCCATATGGGTATCATGCCGGTTTCAATCACGGCTTCAACTGTGCCGAATCAACAAATTTTGCTACAGTCAGATGGATTGATTACGGAAAAATAGCCAAACTGGTGAGTTGATGATTTTCTCAGGCAAACGCTTGTTGTCCTGCTGTGCTGCATAAAACCTACATTGTAAAATTGTAAGTTTACAACCTCAGCATATCAGACTGGGAGGGTTTTTCCTCAGCCTGTACTGATTGCAGGTTGGTGCACTAATGGTATATCATTTAGAGAACTATTCTTGTTTTTTTCCCATGTCTGTAAAGATGGACAAGTATGTAAAAGTAATCTCAGGACGTTTGGGGGGGGGGGGGGGGGGGTCTCCTCTAGGTTTTTTTAAAGTTTTTTTTAAAGTTGTATTTTACTTTTTATTTTCAATATATAGTTTCCTATATGACAAGCCAGATTGTTCCATTCAACGACTATTCCTTAGGAGAGAATTTATCATTTACAGTACATAATATTTTAAAGGATCCATTCAATCATAATAAAATGGACAAATAAATACCGTATTTGCTCGATTATAAGACGACCCTGATTATAAGACGACCCCCCAAACTTTGGATATTCCATTAGGAAAAAAACTAAAAGCCTGAATATAAGACTACCCTATAGGAAAAAAGTTCAACTTGTATATATTCATATGTAAATTGCTTTTTTAATAAAAAATTATGATATCAAAAAATGTATTTCTAGTTTTTATTTCTTTTTATATGCCAATGCTGCCTTTCTCTTTCCCTTGCTCCCATTTTTCTCTCTCTTCCCCCCTCCCCTTGTCTGTCTCTTAACCCCCTCACTCCCCTTGTCTCTGTCTCTTAACCCCTTCCCTCCCCTTGTCTCTGTCTCTTAACCCCCTCACTCCCCTTGTCTCTGTCTCTTAACCCCCTCACTCCCCTTGTCTCTGTCTCTTAACCCCTTCCCTCCCCTTGTCTCTGTCTCTTAACCCCTTCCCTCCCCTTGTCTTTCTCTTAACCCCCTCCCTCCCCTTGACTCTGTCTCTGCCCCCCTCCCTCCCCCCTGTCTCTCTGCCCCCCTCCCTCCCTCCCCCTGTCTCTCTGCCCCCCCTCCCTCCCTTCCCCTTACCTTGATCCCTGGTGGCTAGTGGGGGCAGCCGGGGGATGTCTGCACGATACTTGCAGACATCCTCCATGCTGCCCGACACGGCAGTCTATTATGACGGACAGCTGTCCGTCATAATAGTCTGCCGTGTCGGGCAGCATGGAGGATATCTGCACGTATAGTGCAGACATCCCCCAGCTGGCCGATTGTCCCTGGTGCCTAGTGGGGCAGCAGAGAAAGTCTGCGCGATGAGCGCAGACCTCCCATGCTGCCGCCCGGCACGCTCGCCGGGACTTCTGTGACGAAAGCGGAAGAACCCGGCTTCAATTTGAGGTCAGATTATAAGAGACCTCGATTATAAGACGAGGGGTAGTTTTCAGATTTTTTTTTCTGAAAAAAAACCTCGTCTTATAATCGAGCAAATACGGTACATATTAAAGCTGAATATTCAGAAGTAATTATGCATTTATTTGTTCTCGTTTTTTTAATTGTTATATACTTTTTTTTTTTTTGCTAGTTTCCTCCTCTGAGGCCCCAAGGTGAAGCTCTTTTTATTTATACACAGACACCCTTAGAAATTCACAGATACTATGAGAAAAATAATCTGAACATGAGGCTTAAAGGAGTTGTGTAAATATTTACTTTTCTCTGTAAAAATCTTAGTAGCAGATAAAGCATTAAAAGCAAGTTCCATCCATGACTACATTTGGCCTAGTGTAGCTAATATAATTTATTTTGTAAATTTTTTTTTTTTTTGCTCATTTGGTAAATACATACAGTATAATAGATACATGTGTAAAATTAGTAAAGATCGAGAATGGTCTTCTATATTTATATAAAATTTAGGAGGAAAATGGCTGAGAAAAGAAAAGGAATAGAAAAAGGCTAATGAGGTGGGGTTAAAGAGGGAGCTTAGAGAGAAAGCAAAATGGGGAAGAAATTCCCAGAAAGAAGGAGGAGAGATGAGGAAGGAAAGTGAGACGGAAACCGAGAGGAGATATGAGAGAGGATAGATCCTCCCTCATGCTATACAGAATGTGGAGCATCCTAAAATAGCAAGCATATAATCGTATAATAGCGTATCCTAGTGTGTGTGTGTGTGTGTGTGTGTGTGTGTGTGTGTATATATATATATGTATGTATGTATGTGTGTGTGTGTGTGTGTGTGTATATGTATGTGTGTGTGTGTATATATATATATATATATATATATATATATATATATATATATATATATATATATATATATATATATATATATATACTGCCACATTACTTTTCAGGAAAAAATAGGTAGCCAAACTATGTGGTAAAATCAGGTTGAGACAAATATTTTTTAAGAGAGGTATATATGGAAATATAGTGGGTTAACTCAGAGCTTGAAAAATTTAATCTAGTTTCTAGGAGCCAGACAAAGGCACATTCACACAATCATACACACACACACACACACACACACACACATAGGTACAGTCAGTCACATACATACACACACACACACACAGATATAGTCGGTCACATACATACACACACACACACAGATATAGTCAGTCAAATACATACACACACACAGATACAGAGACACAGTCAGTCACATACATATACACACACAGTTTTGATTTTTTTTTTTAAAGGGGAAACAAACTAAAAAAAAAAGAAAAAAGTACTTCTATCAATGACTCCACACCCTTACCTCACTGCATGGCATGGGAGATTTTGCTCAGGCACAGACGGTCTTGACACTACTGGTGAGCGGCAGGATGTCATGTGACATCCGCCGCTTTGACACTAAAGCGCGAGGGGGCAGAGCAGGAAGTGTCTCATCCGCACCCTCGCACTCTGATCATTAATTTTTCCCAGGGCGAGAGGCTCCATATGTGGTTTCTCAGGTCTAATTTTCTAGTCACCCTGATGCCCGGGGGTTTGTCTAGCTCTGGGTTAACTGTATAAACTGTTCATTAGGGAAGTCAATTGGGTATGACTTGCCCTCTGAGAGAATAAAGAAAAACTTTATTGCAGTCTCCAATAAGGTTTCCACTTATGAGTAGATCTTATTGCGTTTTGGTTTGCAGCTTGGTGAATACATGTTGTAGCATTTCGATTGATGGTTGACCATAATTCGTTATGTCTGTGTGAATTACCTTAAGTTCATCAGCTAATAGTTTCCAAATATCCAGGAATAATGAATTGATGTCGCATTTGGTAGCGGGAGAGCCATCTGTGTCGAATGGACTAGGCCTGAGTAGTGTGCTTGAGGGTGGGGGAAAACTCCGTTCTTCACTGGAGGATTTATCTGAGGCGTTAGGGCC